>JBBDGP010000919.1:1277500-1556664 GCA_037952835.1 Lithobates septentrionalis | reverse complement strand
GCCCCGTTTATAGTCCTGACGTACGTGTTTTACGTCGCCGCGTTCAGAATGATCGGATTTTCCGACAACTTTGTGTGACTGTGTGTATGCAAGACAAGTTTGAGCCAACATTCGTCGGAAAAAATCCTAGGATTTTGTTGTCGGAATGTCCGATCAATGTCGGACCGTGTGTACGGGGCATTAGAGTTTTTTGCTAAAGAAAACAAACATGGAGGATGCCAGTGCTGGCTTCTACATTCTGAAAATATTAGTTGCTTGGCTGCACTGTTGACCATTTTTCTTTATTGCATTGGGTTGACTTGGAACAAGTGTGCTGATAAGGTAAGTGTCAGTACACATCTAGGTCTAGGTCTAAAGCTTTTAAAGCACTCCAGTTTGTAAATGTTAAAAACAGATCCTAATAGGAGCGTTGATTGTCACTCTAAGCAAGCTACTAGCAAGCTTCAGTAGGCTTTCAATAAGCTTTAAAGTGGTAATCAGCACTCCTATTAGTAGCATTAACCCTAATGCTAACCCTAACTGTAACCCTAGCATCACCGTCATGCCAATCACCTGGATTTGTTGATTTGTCGAATGCAAAGCTATATTGCACAGCAACAGGGCCTAAATCGACCATGTTACCATGCTCATGCCAGCCAAGTGACAGTGTTTCTGCAAAGGACCCCTCTTCCTGCCCCCCCCCCCCCCCCCCCGACCCAGCTATGTTTTCCTTAGCACTTCTTCCTCCTCCACATCTGGATATGGGGCATATGACCCTCTCATCTGTGATAGTGATTAGGTCTAATAGGCAATCACATCACCAAGGGAGTGATGTCACCCCCCACCTTACCCTGATCTCCATGAGTGATTTTTTGAATGCCACCTGTGCAGGATGAAGAAACTGTGGAGGAGCCCTGGTAAGGTAAGTCGATCTAAATTGGGGGAGATGCTGTCACTTTGACCTCAATGGGAAAGGTGACAATCTCTCTTTAAAGCTAAGAACATACATAACAAACTGACAAAATGTAAGCGAATACCAAATTACATGAACATATATTTACTATCAGAATAATACTAAATACACAACCTGAATGCTATCTTCATCCTAAAAGTAACTCTAAGTTTAGAATTAACCCCAATTTTAACCTTAACCCTAATGGTAACCCTAACAATACTGTCATGGCATTCACATGGTTGAGAAGAATGTGTGTAGATCGCACGGGACTAACTCTATCAGTCAGTGTTGTCGATTGGTAGGGTGTGGGCAGAGGGAAAGAATTTGTTTCCAGAAGTATGTACCCAGTTAGGAAAAAGGTGGTGATGAGCCCTGTTATGGGCTTGGGCTGCTACATCGATGTGTGTCCTTGCGGTCGACTCCGTGTGTAATGTAGAAGAAATGAGGTAAAGGAGCACAAAGAGATAATTAATTTGTATTTTATTTGAAGCTTCAGCAATAAAAAGAGGCCAACGTGTTTTGGGGGACTAGATGCTCCCCCTTCATCAGGGCTGCCAGTAAAAATAGTTGTGGAATGATCCTGTTGGAGGGTGCCTTTGGCACATGGATCTGGACAGTTAGAAGTCCTCAGCGCTGAATGTGTGTTCAAAGTTTGCTGCCTCTGAAAACTTTTTTTAAATAAAAAAACAGTATTGCGCAGAAAGAATGGTAAAACTGCAGGCAGGGCACTGAACAAAACACTAGGGACAAACTGAGGTCAAATGATTTGATACTAGTAATGTAATGTAAAAATCCAATAAGATTACACTGTATTGTGTATGTGTTGTGTTTTATACTTTTTTTTCGCAGGGAACGGAACCTGGGACACAGAGCATCGGGTGGAGGATCCGGCCGCCGGACACAGCGGAAGTACATCGTGGGATCCCGGGGACAAGGTAAGTAACCTTCCTGGATCCTGAGATGTAATCCCGAGTGTGGCTCGGGGTCACCGCTAATGGTACTGAAATTTAACCCCGAGCCACACTCTGGAATACCGCCAAGGAGGTTAACACACCCTTAAATAGTTTTTTTTTTTTTTTTTTATTGCAAGCAGTGTAAGTATTTGAATTTCATGTAATATTAGCTTCTTACAGTCTCTATACAGCAGAGGGAGAAGCAGCACAAGGAGCCAATAAGTTGTAGTGTAGGAAGCATGCCAATAGGAGGAAACAGAAAAATGACAGAGAGGCAAGTTCATGCTGCTTACTTCACTGTCCAGTCATAGGCTGGGGGCAGGACAGGACCTACATTGCCTTGAAAAAGTATTCATACCCCTTACAATTTTCCACATTTTGTCATGTTACAACCAAAAATGTGGAAGGAAAATGATAAATGGTTTTCAATTTTATTTACAGCTATAACAGGTTCAACTCTTCTAGAAAGACTGTCCACATGGTTTAGGAGTGTGTCTATGGGAATGTTTGACCATTCTTCCAGAAGCACATTTGTGAGGTCAGGCTCTGATGTTGGACGAGAAGGCCTGGCTCGCAATCTCCGCTCTAATTCATCCCAAAGGTGTTTTATCAGGGTCAGGTAAGGACTCTGTCTAGGCCAGTCAAGTTCCTCCACCCATTTGCTTTGTGCACTGGTCCAAATCATTTGGTGGAGGGGAATTATGGTGTGGGGTTGTTCTTCAGGGGTTGGGCTTGGCCCCTTAGTTCTAGTGAAGGGAACTCTTGAGGCGTCAGCATACCAAGACATTTTGGACAATTTCATGCTCCCAACTTTGTGGGAACAGTTTGGGGATGGCCCCTTCCTGTTCCAACATGACTGCGCACCACTACACAAAGCAAGATCCATAAAGACATGGATAAGCAAGTTTGGGGTTGAGGAAGCCAGGCCTTCTCATTCAACATCAGTGCCTGACCTCACAAATGCGCTTCTGGAAGAATGGTCAAACTTTCCCATAGACACACTTCTAAACCTTATGGACAGTTGTCCCAGAAGAGTTGAAGCTGTTATAGCTGCAAAGGGTGGGCCAACTCAATATTGAACCCTACAGACCAAGACTGGGATGCCATTAAAGTTTATGTACATGTAAAGGCAGGTGTCACAATACTTTTGACAATATAGTGTATATTACAGCACCTAATTATATACATATATTACATTTTCTCTTAGCCTCCCTGCAGAGTCTTACTAATACCTGTTGATCCTGCCAGTGAAGTCCACCTAATGCAGCTTCCTATATTGGTGTGGCAACAATGCTGCACTGCTCCTCAAAGCAGAGTTGCCTCTCTCATGTAGGCTGTGCTTGCTTGGACTACAGTGGGATGAAAAAATGTTACAAGGGGTGTTGCTATCAGCATTGTCATGGTTGATTCACAAGCCTGCAGCTTGTCAATCAGCCCTTGGCCACACCTAGTCCTACCCACTGCTTTCTGGACTGACAACACTGCCTCTGTTACTGTGTGCCACAGTATCTGTGAGGGGGGAGAGAGTATGGGAGACACAAGTTTATGAGGATTTGGCTCAGACAAGAAGACAAAGGAAGTTTTTGTGTGTTCATTCATAATAACTGCATTTGGTAGTCGTTTAGACTGTCATACAGAAGTCTTTAGCACAAAGAATACTTTGTAAACTACTAGTCCCATCAATCCACCATGTATTGAACAAAGACAGGCATGTTTAAAGTCTATTGGATATTGGTAGTTGGATTAAAGTGGTTGTACACCCTAAAATATACCCAGTAAAATGCCTGACCTCAGGTGATTCACAGAGATGACACAAATCCTCCTATGTAAGTTGAACCTGTTTATCTGCATAGTCTCTTTTCTACATCCATTCAAAGTCCAGAATTTATAAAACTTGTCTGAGTTGTCAGAAAAAGGGGGCATGGAGCTAAAATTACACACTGCAGAGCTCAGTGAGGAGAGCTTTGAGAGCTGATTGGAGGGAACAGATACAGCCCCTTCACACAGCACACAGAAACCGAGCTGGTGCTGTCAATCAGCTTGAGGTCCCTCCCCTGTCGTCTTTTTTCTCTTGGTTTTAGGAAAACTCAGAAGTGACTCATGCTGATAGCAAAGGAACAAAGCAGCAGACAGAAATGACACTTAGTACTCCTGAGACAAGTTCACACTATAGAGGGCTATGCTTTGTTCATATTTCATGTCTGAGGTTTACAACGACTTTAACCGGTTCCCAACCGGCTCACGTCTATATACTGCGGCAGAATTGCACTGCTGGGTAAACCCCATATGGGTACATCATACCCTTTAGGACCTGCTAGGGGGCAGGCACCCGCTGACCGGCAGGGGTTCCGATGCGCATGGCCGGAGGGCACGATCGCTGCCGACTACCTGCAATCACGTGCTTGAGTGCCAACACGGGGATTTGTGTGTGTTCTGTCAGGGGAGAGGAGTCATATCGTTTTTTTATACTAAGTAGGAACAACAATATGACTCCTCCACCAGTCAGTCCTATCCCCATACAGTTAGAAACCCTAATGAGGGAACACATTTAACCCCTTGATCGCCCCCTAGTGTTAACCCCTTCCCTGCCAGTGACATTTTGTCGCTCAGCTGTTGGCTAATTGCCAGCTTCTATCTCTCCACAGTGACTCACCTGTTGATGATATCCTGCTCGGTAGTCCTGCCTATTTAAGCCGTCCAGCCCAGATGATCTCTGCCTTCACCCTGGTTAACATCACAGAGACTCCTGCGTTCCTGTTAAAGATTTGCTTGGCTGACATTCCTTCTGGCTCCAGATCCTGCTTGCTGTTCCACCACGCTGTTCCCTGGCTTCCTGACTTTCTGGTTTGTCTGACTATCCATTCCGGTTACCGAAATTTGGCTATGTTTTGACTGCATTTGTTCTATTTACTTTTATTATTAAACAAGTGTGGTTAACTGTACTTCTGTCTCGGTCTGATTTATGGTTTCTGACACATTTACACAGTAATCAGTGCATTTTTATAGCTCTGATCGCTGTACAAATGTCAATGGTCCCAAAAATGTGTCAAAAGTGTCCGATCTGTCCGCCGCAATGTCGCAGTCCCAATAAAAATGGCAGATCACCACCATTACTAGTAAAAAAAAAATAATAATAATAAAAATGCCATAAATCTATCGCCTATTTTGTAGACGTTATAACTTTTGCGCAAACCAATCAATATACACTTATTGCGATTTTTTATTACCAAAAATATGTAGAAGAATACATATCTGCCTAAACTAATGAATACTTTTTTTTTTTTTTTTAATTGTGGCTATTTATTATAGCAAAAAAATAAAAAATATAGTTTTTTCAAAATTGTCGCTTTTTTTGTTTATAACACAAAAAATAAAAACCGCAGAGGTGATCAAATACCACCAAAAGAAAGCTCTATGTGTGAGGAAAAAAAGGCAAACTTAGTTTGAGTACAGTATCACACGTCTGCGCAATTGTCAGTTAAATCGACGCAGTCTCAAATTGCTCTGGTCGGGAAGGGGGTAAAATATTCCGGGGCTGAAGCGGTTAATATAGAACAGTCCAACCTGTGTGACAACATGGCTGCGACCATTAAAAAAGCTTATGCCGCGTACACACGGTCGGACTTTTCAGCTACAAAAGTCCGACAGCCTGTCCGACAGACTTTCGACGGACTTTTGGCGGACTTTCGACGGACTTGCGGCGGACTTTCTAACGAACAGACTTGCCTACACATGATCACACAAAAGTCCGTCGAATTCTTACGTGATGACGTACACCGGACTAAAATAAGGAAGTTCATAGCCAGTAGCCAATAGCTGCCCTAGCGTGGGTTTTTGTCCGTCGGACTAGCATACAGACGAGCGGATTTTTCGACCGGACTCGAGTCCGTCGGAAAGATTTGAAGCATGTATCAAATCTAAAGTACGTCGGATTTGAGGCTAAAAAAGTCAGTTGAAAGTCCGGAGAAGCCCACACATGATCGGATTACCAGCCAGCTTTAGTCCGTCAGCGTCCGTTGGACTTTTGTAGACGAAAAGTCCGACCGTGTGTACGCGGCATAAGACATGAAGCAAAGCATGGTAGATTGATGGGACTAGTAGTTTACGAAGTAAATTTAAGATTCTTTGTAAACATGAAGTGTGTTATTCGAATGCCGTTTGCATTTTGGAGTGCCATTAACAATACATTGTCACCCGCATGCATGGGGAAACACGCATGGAACGCACCACATTCTGGTGTGAACCGGCCCTAAAGGTGGCACCTGAAAAAAAAAAAGTGTCAGTCTCCCAGGTCACCCACAATGCTTGCTGGTTCCTTCTGGAAGCAATATTGATCTGAAGGTGGGTGGAAGTAACTTGTGAGTGCTGCAGGGGACATAGGAGGTCGACAATTCAGTCTTCCCGCAGACTTCGAAGGATAATAGATATTTGCTCTACATTTTTTTAGGTACCACCCTTATTTTTAACTGTATACTGGAGCTGTTTCAGGAAGGAAGGTGGTAGACCAATCAACCGATTATTCCGAGCAATTTTCTTTACAGCAGAATAAAACATTTGTTTTTTTTTCTTATGGAAAAATGGTGTAATTATGAAACAATAAAATCTCTATCCTAGGAAATCAGTCAAATTTCACAATTTGTTTTGACAATTTGTTCTTCTGCGCTGTGATAATTTATTATTGTGTAAAGAGTCGTGGCTGACTTCAGAAAAGTTAATGTAACTAAAGTATTTGCAAATATGCATGAGCTGGACCCAGGACCACAGCACTGCAAGGACACTATGCAGCTCTAAATCATAGTCCGTTTGGTAAGATTGATGTTGGCATTCACAATGTATTCATGCTGTTTTCTTCAAATCATCTGGCTGTCATGATCTTTCTTTAGTTTCACTTAAAAGGGTTCTGAAGCCTGGACATTTTTTACCTTAATGCATTCCCTGCATTAAAGTAAACATATCCCAGTGTTTGTTTTGCCCCCTTACCCCCCCCCCCCTTTATACTTACCTGAGCCTGATCTCGATCCAGCGCTGTGTCGATCTGCAACAGCTTATCTCCACTCTCACTTCTCACAGGAGACTCGGCAGCAGAGGGAGCCATTGGCTTCTGCTGATGTCAGTCAAATCCTGTGAACAAAGAGCGGGAGGTGGGACCAAGCCGCACTGTGTGTGGCCATAGACGCACATAGCCCAGCTCGGGAGCGAGCCCGCAAGTGCACCCCCATAGGAAGCAGCTTCCTATGGTGGCGTACTGAGAAGAGGAGTAGCCTAGAGCAAAGTTGCCAACAGTCCCGATTTTCCTGGGACAATCCCGATTTTGAGACCCTCGTCCCGATCGGAGGCTGTCTCTAATTGGGATTTTGCCCAGGGAAATCGGGAATGTTTGCATCTTAATTTTTTGGGCAGCCGGCTTCAGCAAAATGGCCGCCGGCGCCGCCGCTACATCTTTCCCCCTTGTGTTCAGTGGAGGGAGGAAGGGGGCTCGATCGGCCCCTCCCCTCTCCACTGAACACACGGCGCTGGCGGCCGCTCATGCTATGTATGTATGATGTTCCTTCTGCTGTAATGGACGTGCTGGGGGGCGTTATGGGAGGGGAGGGTCTGCACAGAGGGGGGTCTGCACTGATGGAGGGGGGTCTGCACTGAGGGGGGTCTGCACTGAGGGGGGTCTGCACTGATGGAGGGGGGTCTGCACTGATGGGGGTCTGCACTGAGGGGGTCTGCACTGAGGGGGTCTGCACTGATTGAGGGGGTCTGCACTGATGGAGGGGGGTCTGCACTGAGGGGGTCTGCACTGATTGAGGGGGTCTGCACTGATGGAGGGGGGTCTGCACTGAGGGGGTCTATACTGATAGATGGGGGACCGCACTGACGGGGGTCTGTATTGAGGGAGAGGGGTCTGTCCCCCTTGTGTTCAGTGCAGGGAGGAAGGGGGCTCAATCCGTGCAGCCAATGAATTGGCTTCTCTCTTCACACTGAAGCCGGGGTTAGCTGCACGGATCGGCCCCTCCCCTCTCCACTGAACACACGGCGCCGGCGGCCGCTCATGCTATGTATGTATGATGTTCCTTCTGCTGTAATGGACGTGCTGGGGGCGTTATGGGAGGGGAGGGTCTACACTGAGGGGGTCGGCACTGATGGAGGGGGGTCTGCACTAAGGGGGTCTGCACTGAGGGAGGACTGCACTGAGGGGGTCTGCACTGAGGGGTGCACTGAGGGGGTCTGCACTGAGGGGGGTCTGCACTGATGGAGGGGGGTCTGCACTGATGGAGGGGGTTCTGCACTGAGGGGGTCTGCACTGAGGGGGTCTGCACTGATGCAGGGGGGTCTGCACTGAGGGGCGTCTGCACTGAGGGGGTCTGCACTGATTGAGGGGGTCTGCACTGATTGAGGGGGTCTGCACTGATGGAGGGGGGTCTGCACTGAGGGGGTCTATACTGATAGATGGGGGGACTGCACTGAGGGGGGTCTGTATTGAGGGAGAGGGGTCTGTACTGAGGGGGTCTATACTGATGAGGGGGGTCTACACTGAGGGGGTCTAAACTGATGAAGGGGTCTGTACTTAGTGGGGGGGTCTGTACTGAGGGAGGAGGATCTATACTGCTGGAGGGGCAGTCTGTACTTAGTGGGGGGGGGGTCTGTACTGAAGGGGGACCATAGTTGGTGGAGGGGGGGTGACACCAATTTTTTTCCGCACCAGGTGACACCAGCTCTAGTGACGCCACTGGCTCTTGTCTCTGCAGCAATTTAACTTTAATGTACAGGAGGGGGGTTAACTATATACAGGAGGAGGTGGGGAAACTATATACAGGAGGAGGGGGGTTATGTATATACAGGAGGAGGGGGGTTACGTATATACAGGAGGGGGGGTTAGCTATATACAGGAGGAGGGGGTTAACTATATACAGGAGGGGGGGTTAACCATTTACAGGAGGGGGTTAACTATTTACAGGAGGGGGGGTTAACTATGTACAGGAGGGGTTACTATGTACAGGGGGGATACTATGTACAGGGGGGGTAACTATGTACAGGGGGGTAACTATGCACAGGTGGGTAGCTATGTACAGGGGGGTAACTAGGGGGAGAGGGGAAACTATGTACAGGGGGAGGGGGTAACTATATACAGGGGGGGGGTAACTATGGCTCTGCCTGGGACACCGATTTAAGGACTGAGGCTGGGAACACTGGTGTAAAGACTGACTGCTGGGGGCACCTGATGCAAGGAGGGACTCTGCTGTCCCTTCATTCCTCTCTCCCCCTTTCCCTCTCCATCCCTCATTCATCTCATGAATCTCTTCATGTTGGCAACTATGCTAGAGCAGTGATTCTCAACCTCAGTCCTCAAGTACCCCCAACAGGCCATGTTTGCAGGTTTTCCTTTATCTTGCACAGGTGCTTTAAATCTGAGTAAATGGCTTGGTATTTTATTTAAGAGGACTGAGGTTGAGAACCACTGGCCTACAGTGGCGGCAGGGGACCCTAGAAGAGGAGGTTTGGGACCACTTTGTGCAATACTATTGCACAGAACAGGGGTGTATGACATATTTGTTTTTTTAGAAAAAAATGTTAAGCTTTACAACCGCTCTAAATTCCTGGCTCCATGCCACCCCACCATAGGACAAACTTGATGCTCCCACTAGCAATATGATATTCTTTTATTTAACTTGTAGCCCAACTCCAGCATATTAGCAAAATTTGAATGAGGTTCACATTAAGTAGGCCCAAAACTAACATCTACTTTCTTACCACAAATGTCATGTTAAACAACAAATGCAGTGCTCAATTAAATAAAAATGATGTGACAAAAATATCAAACAAGGATAAATAAGTATGCCAAATGATTTCAAAAAGTTATTTATATGTACACAGTGCATACTTCTCAACTTTTTGAGATGGGAATGAGGGACACCTATTAGCAAAAGTATGTTGGCATAGGACACAGCCCCTGTCACACTCTTTTAAAGAAGAATTATACAAAAAAAAAAAAGATTAGTTAAACCCCCAAGTGCTTTTTTTACCACTACTATTCCTTTATATTGTCTTTTAAAATGTATAAATGCAGCAATTTCGAAATTGGATGAAAGGTGTATGGGGGGCAAATGAGGAGGAAGGAGGGACAGAGGGACTTTATTACAAATCAGGGACAGTCCCTCCAAATTAGGGACGGTTGAGACCTATGACAGTACAATAAATTATACACAGTAATATACTTCTTCTCATCAGTCCCTATAAAGTGCAGTGCTATAGTAATTCCAATTAACATAAAGTGCAATGTGCAAAGCCCGCATCAAACCGTGCTCTTAAAGTGCAATGTGCAAAAAAGCCCTCCCAATGCATATAAATATATGTGTAATCTTCTGTAAGCTTTGCTTCAAATAATTTGTGCCACACTCTCCATTCCAAACCGTAAGCACTGTATGCCCAATAAATGATTCCAGCTACACCAACCACTCACCATTTATTACAGACCTCTTATAAGTTGGTTGGTCAAAATTCAATCTTGTTAGTCTCCTTATGAATTCTCCATGTTCCACAACATCAAGGAAGAGACAGGTGCAAGGGACAGAAAACAGAGCTCTCACAGCTTAATTTAATTTAATAAAATCATTAAAGACATCTATCATTTCACTGTAGCCAGCACCAGAAGACAGTGTGTGTTGTGTTAGCCAGGAACCACCGCTACACCAACATCACCCTGAGTGTCAGCGTGTGTTTCAATAAGTGAAAGTGGCATCAGCAAAGAGCCCCACCCAGTGCGTTTCGTCATAAAAAAAATTGATGTTCGGAACGATAGTGGTCGTTCCATGCTAACACACCACACGCATACTACCGATGCTGGCTGCAGCACATTATTAGCCTCACAATTTTTTTTGCATTTTGGAAGGCATGCTCAAAGGATCATACATACACTATATTACCAAAAGCATTGGGATGCCTGCCTTTACATGCACATGAACTTTAATGGCATCCAATTTTTAGTCCGTAGGGTTCAATATTGATTTGGCTCACCCTTTGCAGCTATAACAGTTTCAACTCTTCTAGGAAGGCTGCCCACAAGGTTTAGGAGTGTGTCTATGGGAATGTTTGACCATTCTTCCTGAAGTGCATTTGTAAGGTCAGGCACTGATATGGACAAGAAGGCCTGGCTTGCAGTCTCCGCTCTAATTCATCCCAAAAGGTGTTTTATCAGGGTTGAGGTCAGGACTCTTTGCAGGCCAGTCAAGTTCCTCCATCCCAAAATCGTCTTTATGGACCTTGCTTTGTGCACTAGTCCAAATCGTTTGGTGAAGGAGGGAATATGATGTGGAGTTGTTTTTCAGGGGTTGGGCCCTTAGTTCCAGTGACGGGAACTCTTAAGGCGTCAGCATACCAAGACATTTTGGACAATTTCATGCTCCCAAATTTGTGGGAACAGTTTGTGGATGGCCCCTTCCTGTTCCAATATGACTGCACACCAGCGCACAAAGCAAATTCCATAATGACATAGATGAGCGCGTTTGGGGTGGAGGAACTGGCCTGCGCATTTGTGAGGTCAAGCACTGATGCAGACGAGAAGGCCTGGCTCGCAGTCTCAGCTCAAATTCATCCCAAAGGTGTTCTATCGGGTTTAGGTCAGGACTCTGTGCAGGCCAATTAAGTTCCTCCACCCCAAAGGGGCCAACCCCAATCCCTGAAAAACAACTCCACACCATAATCCCCCCCTTTACCAAATGATTTGGAGCTTTGACTGGTCAATTTGATCACATGGTACAGACAGGGCCAATCACAGCCCATCTGTACCATGTGATTAGCTTTTGCTCAACCACAGCTAATCACATAGAAACAGACTGACTCAGTTTCATTCAGTAAAATCCTTTTTTTTCTCGTACTGTCACCAGTTAGTATTCCTAATCACTGCCACACCAGTTACATGATAACAGTGGTGACAGTAGGTAAAAAGAAAAAAAAAGTTGTGGAAATAAAAATTTAATTTCTTCATCTTAAAAAAAATTATGACAAACAATTACGACTTCAAAAAGCCCACCATGCCTCATACTAAATAACTTGGACTGTCTACTTTCCAAAAATGGGTCATTTGGGGGTATTTGTACTGTCCTGCCCAGGGGCGGACTGACCATTCGGTCACTCGGTCGCCGACCGAGGGCCCGACGTCAGGAGGGGCCCCATGAGCGGCTCAGTCAGCAGCGGAAAAAAGCCGCCCGCCGCACCGCACGAAAACCCCGTCCTCCCGGATTATTTCAGCACCCAGCACCGCGGCCAGCCCCCTGCCGAGCAGACCTCGGCTTAGGCTGAGAGAGGCTCTGTCAGCAGGGAGGGGCGGGGCAGGGAGCTCCACTGACGCTCTGACCCTGCCCTGCCCCGCCCCTCCTCATATAGTCTAAGTCTGTTCCTAATTAGAGCGTCTCTCCTGCACTTCTGAGAGCTCCGCTCTGGACCACAAAGATCACCGCCCCTACCGACGAAAGCCCCGCCCCTACTGACGGAAGCCCCGTCCCTACCGACGGAAGCCCCGCCCCTACTGACGAAAGCTCCGCCCCTATCGACGAAAGCTCCGCCCCTGGACCTCTGAGAGCGGGAGGTGAGCCCGACTGGTCAGGTAGGTCCTTCTGCCTACATTATATACACGGCCTGTAGACCCCTTTTTTCCCTAAACCATCCCTGGAAATGTTGTTTACCCCCTGCATAGCTGTGCATTGCTGAAAGTTTAAATTTTAAAACTGGCTACCTGGTCATCTCCTGTAGTCGCATCCCCAGTCTCTGGTTATCTCCTGTAGTCGCATTTGCAGTCTGGTCATTTCCCGTAGTCGCATTCGCAGTCTCTGGTTATCTCCTGTAGTCGCATTCGCAGTCTGGTCATTTCCTGTAGTCGCATTCGCAGTCTGGTTATTTCCTGTAGTCGCATCCCCAGTCTCTGGTTATTTCCTGTAGTCGCATTCGCAGTCTGGTTATTTCCTGTAGTCGCATCCCCAGTCTCTGGTTATTTCCTGTAGTCGTATTCGCAGTCTGGTCATTTCCTGTAGTCGCATTCGCAGTCTCTGGTTATCTCCTGTAGTCGCATTTGCAGTCTGGGTATTTCCTGTAGTCGCATTCGCAGTCTGGTCATTTCCTGTAGTCGCATTTGCAGTCTGGTCATTTCCTGTAGTCGCATTCGCAGTCTCTGGTTATCTCCTGTAGTCGCATCCCCAGTCTCTGGTCATTTCCTGTAGTCGCATTCGCAGTCTGGTCATTTCCTATAGTCGCATTTTCAGTCTCTGGTTATCTCCTGTAGTCGCTTTCGCAGTCTGGTCATTTCCTGTAGTCGCATTCGCAGTCTCTGGTTATCTCCTGTAGTCGCATTCGCAGTCTGGTCATTTCCTGTAGTCGCATCCCCAGTCTCTGGTTATCTCCTCTAGTCGCATTCGCAGTCTGGTCATTTCCCGTAGTCGCATTCGCAGTCTCTGGTTTTCTCCTGTAGTCGCATTCGCAGTCTGGTCATTTCCTGTAGTCGCATTCGCAGTCTGGTTATTTCCTGTAGTCGCATCCCCAGTCTCTGGTTATTTCCTGTAGTCGCATTCGCAGTCTGGTCATTTCCTGTAGTCGCATTCGCAGTCTGGTTATTTCCTGTAGTCGCATCCCCAGTCTCTGGTTATTTCCTGTAGTCGCATTCGCAGTCTGGTCATTTCCCGTAGTCGCATTCGCAGTCTCTGGTTATCTCCTGTAGTCGCATTTGCAGTCTGGTTATTTCCTGTAGTCGCATTCGCAGTCTCTGGTTATTTCCTGTAGTCGCATTCGCAGTCTGGTTATTTCCTGTAGTCGCATCCCCAGTCTCTGGTTATTTCCTGTAGTCGTATTCGCAGTCTGGTCATTTCCTGTAGTCGCATTCGCAGTCTCTGGTTATCTCCTGTAGTCGCATTTGCAGTCTGGGTATTTCCTGTAGTCGCATTCGCAGTCTGGTCATTTCCTGTAGTCGCATTTGCAGTCTGGTCATTTCCTGTAGTCGCATTCGCAGTCTCTGGTTATCTCCTGTAGTCGCATCCCCAGTCTCTGGTCATTTCCTGTAGTCGCATTCGCAGTCTGGTCATTTCCTATAGTCGCATTTGCAGTCTCTGGTTATCTCCTGTAGTCGCTTTCGCAGTCTGGTCATTTCCTGTAGTCGCATTCGCAGTCTCTGGTTATCTCCTGTAGTTGCATTCGCAGTCTGGTCATTTCCTGTAGTCGCATCCCCAGTCTGGTCATTTCCTGTAGTCGCATCCCCAGTCTCTGGTTATCTCCTCTAGTCGCATTCGCAGTCTGGTCATTTCCTGTAGTCGCATTCGCAGTCTCTGGTTATCTCCTGTAGTCGCATTCGCAGTCTGGTCATTTCCTGTAGTCGCATTCGCAGTCTGGTTATTTCCTGTAGTCGCATCCCCAGTCTCTGGTTATTTCCTGTAGTCGCATTCGCAGTCTGGTCATTTCCTGTAGTCGCATTCGCAGTCTGGTTATTTCCTGTAGTCGCATGCCCAGTCTCTGGTTATTTCCTGTAGTCGCATTCGCAGTCTGGTCATTTCCCGTAGTCGCATTCGCAGTCTCTGGTTATCTCCTGTAGTCGCATTTGCAGTCTGGTTATTTCCTGTAGTCGCATTCGCAGTCTGGTCATTTCCTGTAGTCACATTCGCAGTCTGGTCATTTCCCGTAGTCGCATTCGCAGTCTCTGGTTATCTCCTGTAGTTGCATTTGCAGTCTGGTTATTTCCTGTAGTCGCATTCGCAGTCTGGTCATTTCCTGTAGTCGCATTCGCAGTCTGGTCATTTCCTGTAGTCGCATTCGCAGTCTCTGGTTATCTCCTGTAGTCGCATCCCCAGTCTCTGGTCATTTCCTGTAGTCGCATTCGCAGTCTGGTCATTTCCTGTAGTCGCATTCGCAGTCTCTGGTTATCTCCTGTAGTCGCATTCGCAGTCTGGTCATTTCCTGTAGTCGCATTCGCAGTCTCTGGTTATCTCCTGTAGTCGCATTCGCAGTCTGGTCATTTCCTGTAGTCTCATCCCCAGTCTGGTCATTTCCTGTAGTTGCAACCCCAGTCTCTGGTTATTTCCTGTAGTCACATTCGCAGTCTGGTCATTTCCTGTAGTCGCATTCGCAGTCTCTGGTTATCTCCTGTAGTCGCATCCCCAGTCTCTGGTCATTTCCTGTAGTCGCATTCGCAGTCTGGTCATTTCCTGTAGTCGCATTTGCAGTCTCTGGTTATCTCCTGTAGTCGCATCCCCAGTCTCTGGTTATTTCCTGTAGTCGCATTCGCAGTCTCTGGTTATCTCCTGTAGTCGCATTCGCAGTCTGGTCATTTCCTGTAGTGGCATCCCCAGTCTGGTCATTTCCTGTAGTCGCATCCCCAGTCTCTGGTTATTTCCTGTAGTCGCATTCGCAGTCTGGTTATTTCCTGTAGTCGCATTCGCAGTCTCTGGTATTCTTCTGTAGTCGCATCCCCAGTCTCTGGTTATTTCCTGTAGTCGCATTCGCAGTCTGGTTATTTCCTGTAGTCGCATTCGCAGTCTCTGGTTATCTCCTGTAGTCGCATCCCCAGTCTCTGGTTATTTCCTGTAGTCACATTCGCATTCTGGTTATTTCCTGTAGTCGCATTCGCAGTCTCTGGTTATCTCCTGTAGTCGCATCCCCAGTCTCTGGTTATTTCCTGTAGTCGCATTCGCAGTCTGGTTATTTCCTGTAGTCGCATTCGCAGTCTCTGGTTATTTCCTGTAGTCGCATCCCCAGTCTCTGGTCATCTCCTGTAGTCGCATTCGCAGTCTCTGGTTATTTCCTGTTGTCGCATCCCCAGTCTCTGGTTATTTCCTGTAGTCGCATTCGCAGTCTGGTTATCTCCTGTAGTCGCATCCCCAGTCTCTGGTCATCTCCTGTAGTCGCATTTGCAGTCTCTGGTTATCTCCTGTAGTCGCATTCGCAGTCTCTGGTTATCTCCTGTAGTTGCATCCCCAGTCTCTGGTTATCTCCTGTAGTCGCATTTGCAGTCTCTGGTTATCTCCTGTAGTCGCATCCGCAGTCTCTGGTTATTTCCTGTAGTCACATTCGCAGTCTGGTTATTTCCTGTAGTCGCATTCGCAGTCTCTGGTTATCTCCTGTAGTCGCATCCCCAGTCTCTGGTTATTTCCTGTAGTCGCATTCGCAGTCAGGTTATTTCCTGTAGTCGCATTCGCAGTCTCTGGTTATTTTCTGTAGTCGCATCCCCAGTCTCTGGTCATCTCCTGTAGTCGCATTCGCAGTCTCTGGTTTTCTCCTGTAGTCGCATCCCCAGTCTCTGGTTATTTCCTGTAGTCGCATTCGCAGTCTGGTTATTTCCTGTAGTCGCATTCGCAGTCTCTGGTATTCTTCTGTAGTCGCATCCCCAGTCTCTGGTTATTTCCTGTAGTCGCATTCGCAGTCTGGTTATTTCCTGTAGTCGCATTCGCAGTCTCTGGTTATCTCCTGTAGTCGCATCCCCAGTCTCTGGTTATTTCCTGTAGTCACATTCGCATTCTGGTTATTTCCTGTAGTCGCATTCGCAGTCTCTGGTTATCTCCTGTAGTCGCATCCCCAGTCTCTGGTTATTTCCTGTAGTCGCATTCGCAGTCTGGTTATTTCCTGTAGTCGCATTCGCAGTCTCTGGTTATTTCCTGTAGTCGCATCCCCAGTCTCTGGTCATCTCCTGTAGTCGCATTCGCAGTCTCTGGTTATTTCCTGTTGTCGCATCCCCAGTCTCTGGTTATTTCCTGTAGTCGCATTCGCAGTCTGGTTATCTCCTGTAGTCGCATCCCCAGTCTCTGGTCATCTCCTGTAGTCGCATTTGCAGTCTCTGGTTATCTCCTGTAGTCGCATTCGCAGTCTCTGGTTATCTCCTGTAGTTGCATCCCCAGTCTCTGGTTATCTCCTGTAGTCGCATTTGCAGTCTCTGGTTATCTCCTGTAGTCGCATCCGCAGTCTCTGGTTATTTCCTGTAGTCACATTCGCAGTCTGGTTATTTCCTGTAGTCGCATTCGCAGTCTCTGGTTATCTCCTGTAGTCGCATCCCCAGTCTCTGGTTATTTCCTGTAGTCGCATTCGCAGTCAGGTTATTTCCTGTAGTCGCATTCGCAGTCTCTGGTTATTTCCTGTAGTCGCATCCCCAGTCTCTGGTCATCTCCTGTAGTCGCATTCGCAGTCTCTGGTTTTCTCCTGTAGTCGCATCCCCAGTCTCTGGTCATTTCCTGTAGTCGCATTCGCAGTCTGGTCATTTCCTGTAGTCGCATTCGCAGTCTCTGCTTATCTCCTGTAGTCGCATTCGCAGTCTGGTCATTTCCTGTAGTCGCATACCCAGTCTGGTCATTTCCTGTAGTCGCATCCCCAGTCTCTGGTTATTTCCTGTAGTCGCATTCGCACTCTGGTCATTTCCTGTAGTCGCATTCGCAGTCTCTGGTTATCTCCTGTAGTCGCATCCCCAGTCTCTGGTCATTTCCTGTAGTCGCATTCGCAGTCTGGTCATTTCATGTAGTCGCATTCGCAGTCTCTGGTTATCTCCTGTAGTCGCATTCGCAGTCTGGTCATTTCCTGTAGTCGCATTCGCAGTCTCTGGTTATCTCCTGTAGTCGCATTCGCAGTCTCTGGTTATCTCCTGTAGTCGCATTCGCAGTCTGGTCATTTCCTGTAGTCGCATTTGCAGTCTCTGGTTATCTCCTGTAGTCGCATTCGCAGTCTGGTCATTTCCTGTAGTCGCATTCGCAGTCTCTGGTTATCTCCTGTAGTCGCATTCGCAGTCTGGTCATTTCCTGTAGTCGCATCCCCAGTCTGGTGATTTCCTGTAGTCGCATCCCCAGTCTCTGGTTATTTCCTGTAGTCGCATTCGCAGTCTCTGGTTATCTCCTGTAGTCGCATCCCCAGTGTCTGGTTATTTCCTGTAGTCACATTCGCAGTCTGGTTATTTCCTGTAGTCGCATCCCCAGTCTCTGGTTATTTCCTGTAGTCACATTCGCAGTCTGGTCATTTCCCGTAGTCGCATTCGCAGTCTCTGGTTATTTCCTGTAGTCGCATTCGCAGTCTGGTCATTTCCTGTAGTCGCATTCGCAGTCTGGTCATTTCCTGTAGTCGCATTCGCAGTCTCTGGTTATCTCCTGTAGTCGCATCCCCAGTCTCTGGTCATTTCCTGTAGTCGCATTCGCAGTCTGGTCATTTCCTGTAGTCGCATTCGCAGTCTCTGGTTATCTCCTGTAGTCGCATTCGCAGTCTGGTCATTTCCTGTAGTCGCATTCGCAGTCTCTGGTTATCTCCTGTAGTCGCATTCGCAGTCTGGTCATTTCCTGTAGTCGCATCCCCAGTCTGGTCATTTCCTGTAGTTGCATCCCCAGTCTCTGATTATTTCCTGTAGTCGCATTCGCAGTCTGGTCATTTCCTGTAGTCGCATTCGCAGTCTCTGGTTATCTCCTGTAGTCGCATCCCCAGTCTCTGGTCATTTCCTGTAGTCGCATTCGCAGTCTGGTCATTTACTGTAGTCGCATTTGCAGTCTCTGGTTATCTCCTGTAGTCGCATCCCCAGTCTCTGGTTATTTCCTGTAGTCGCATTCGCAGTCTCTGGTTATCTCCTGTAGTCGCATTAGCAGTCTGGTCATTTCCTGTAGTCGCATTCGCAGTCTGGTTATTTCCTGTAGTCGCATCCCCAGTCTCTGGTTATTTCCTGTAGTCGCATTCGCAGTCTGGTTATTTCCTGTAGTCGCATCCCCAGTCTCTGGTTATTTCCTGTAGTCGTATTCGCAGTCTGGTCATTTCCTGTAGTCGCATTCGCAGTCTCTGGTTATCTCCTGTAGTCGCATTTGCAGTCTGGGTATTTCCTGTAGTCGCATTCGCAGTCTGGTCATTTCCTGTAGTCGCATTTGCAGTCTGGTCATTTCCTGTAGTCGCATTCGCAGTCTCTGGTTATCTCCTGTAGTCGCATCCCCAGTCTCTGGTCATTTCCTGTAGTCGCATTCGCAGTCTGGTCATTTCCTATAGTCGCATTTGCAGTCTCTGGTTATCTCCTGTAGTCGCATTCGCAGTCTGGTCATTTCCTGTAGTCGCATTCGCAGTCTCTGGTTATCTCCTGTAGTCGCATTCGCAGTCTGGTCATTTCCTGTAGTCGCATCCCCAGTCTGGTCATTTCCTGTAGTCGCATCCCCAGTCTCTGGTTATCTCCTCTAGTCGCATTCGCAGTCTGGTCATTTCCCGTAGTCGCATTCGCAGTCTCTGGTTATCTCCTGTAGTCGCATTCGCAGTCTGGTCATTTCCTGTAGTCGCATTCGCAGTCTGGTTATTTCCTGTAGTCGCATCCCCAGTCTCTGGTTATTTCCTGTAGTCGCATTCGCAGTCTGGTCATTTCCTGTAGTCGCATTCGCAGTCTGGTTATTTCCTGTAGTCGCATCCCCAGTCTCTGGTTATTTCCTGTAGTCGCATTCGCAGTCTGGTCATTTCCCGTAGTCGCATTCGCAGTCTCTGGTTATCTCCTGTAGTCGCATTTGCAGTCTGGTTATTTCCTGTGGTCGCATTCGCAGTCTGGTCATTTCCTGTAGTCGCATTCGCAGTCTGGTCATTTCCTGTAGTCGCATTCGCAGTCTCTGGTTATCTCCTGTACTCGCATCCCCAGTCTCTGGTCATTTCCTGTAGTCGCATTCGCAGTCTGGTCATTTCCTGTAGTCGCATTCGCAGTCTCTGGTTATCTCCTGTAGTCGCATTCGCAGTCTGGTCATTTCCTGTAGTCGCATTCGCAGTCTCTGGTTATCTCCTGTAGTCGCATTCGCAGTCTGGTCATTTCCTGTAGTCTCATCCCCAGTCTGGTCATTTCCTGTAGTTGCATCCCCAGTCTCTGGTTATTTCCTGTAGTCGCATTCGCAGTCTGGTCATTTCCTGTAGTCGCATTCGCAGTCTCTGGTTATCTCCTGTAGTCGCATCCCCAGTCTCTGGTCATTTCCTGTAGTCGCATTCGCAGTCTGGTCATTTCCTGTAGTCGCATTTGCAGTCTCTGGTTATCTCCTGTAGTCGCATTCCCAGTCTCTGGTTATTTCCTGTAGTCGCATTCGCAGTCTCTGGTTATCTCCTGTAGTCGCATTCGCAGTCTGGTCATTTCCTGTAGTGGCATCCCCAGTCTGGTCATTTCCTGTAGTCGCATCCCCAGTCTCTGGTTATTTCCTGTTGTCACATTCGCATTCTGGTTATTTCCTGTAGTCGCATTCGCAGTCTCTGGTTATCTCCTGTAGTCGCATCCCCAGTCTCTGGTTATTTCCTGTAGTCGCATTCGCAGTCTGGTTATTTCCTGTAGTCGCATTCGCAGTCTCTGGTTATTTCCTGTAGTCGCATCCCCAGTCTCTGGTCATCTCCTGTAGTCGCATTCGCAGTCTCTGGTTATTTCCTGTTGTCGCATCCCCAGTCTCTGGTTATTTCCTGTAGTCGCATTCGCAGTCTGGTTATCTCCTGTAGTCGCATCCCCAGTCTCTGGTCATCTCCTGTAGTCGCATTTGCAGTCTCTGGTTATCTCCTGTAGTCGCATTCGCAGTCTCTGGTTATCTCCTGTAGTTGCATCCCCAGTCTCTGGTTATCTCCTGTAGTCGCATTTGCAGTCTCTGGTTATCTCCTGTAGTCGCATCCGCAGTCTCTGGTTATTTCCTGTAGTCACATTCGCAGTCTGGTTATTTCCTGTAGTCGCATTCGCAGTCTCTGGTTATCTCCTGTAGTCGCATCCCCAGTCTCTGGTTATTTCCTGTAGTCGCATTCGCAGTCTGGTTATTTCCTGTAGTCGCATTCGCAGTCTCTGGTTATTTCCTGTAGTCGCATCCCCAGTCTCTGGTCATCTCCTGTAGTCGCATTCGCAGTCTCTGGTTTTCTCCTGTAGTCGCATCCCCAGTCTCTGGTCATTTCCTGTAGTCGCATTCGCAGTCTGGTCATTTCCTGTAGTCGCATTCGCAGTCTCTGCTTATCTCCTGTAGTCGCATTCGCAGTCTGGTCATTTCCTGTAGTCGCATACCCAGTCTCTGGTTATTTCCTGTAGTCGCATTCGCAGTCTGGTCATGTCCTGTAGTCGCATTCGCAGTCTCTGGTTATCTCCTGTAGTCGCATCCCCAGTCTCTGGTCATTTCCTGTAGTCGCATTCGCAGTCTGGTCATTTCATGTAGTCGCATTCGCAGTCTCTGGTTATCTCCTGTAGTCGCATTCGCAGTCTGGTCATTTCCTGTAGTCGCATTCGCAGTCTCTGGTTATCTCCTGTAGTCGCATTCGCAGTCTCTGGTTATCTCCTGTAGTCGCATTCGCAGTCTGGTCATTTCCTGTAGTCGCATTTGCAGTCTCTGGTTATCTCCTGTAGTCGCATTCGCAGTCTGGTCATTTCCTGTAGTCGCATTCGCAGTCTCTGGTTATCTCCTGTAGTCGCATTCGCAGTCTGGTCATTTCCTGTAGTCGCATCCCCAGTCTGGTGATTTCCTGTAGTCGCATCCCCAGTCTCTGGTTATTTCCTGTAGTCGCATTTGCAGTCTCTGGTTATCTCTTGTAGTCGCATCCCCAGTCTCTGGTTATTTCCTGTAGTCACATTCGCAGTCTGGTTATTTTCTGTAGTCGCATTCGCAGTCTGGTTATTTCCTGTAGTCGCATCCCCAGTCTCTGGTTATTTCCTGTAGTCGCATTCGCAGTCTGGTCATTTCCTGTAGTCGCATTCGCAGTCTGGTTATTTCCTGTAGTCGCATCCCCAGTCTCTGGTTATTTCCTGTAGTCGCATTCGCAGTCTGGTCATTTCCCGTAGTCGCATTCGCAGTCTCTGGTTATCTCCTGTAGTCGCATTTGCAGTCTGGTTATTTCCTGTGGTCGCATTCGCAGTCTGGTCATTTCCTGTAGTCGCATTCGCAGTCTGGTCATTTCCTGTAGTCGCATTCGCAGTCTCTGGTTATCTCCTGTAGTCGCATCCCCAGTCTCTGGTCATTTCCTGTAGTCGCATTCGCAGTCTGGTCTTTTCCTGTAGTCGCATTCGCAGTCTCTGGTTATCTCCTGTAGTCGCATTCGCAGTCTGGTCATTTCCTGTAGTTGCATCCCCAGTCTCTGGTTATTTCCTGTAGTCGCATTCGCAGTCTGGTCATTTCCTGTAGTCGCATTCGCAGTCTCTGGTTATCTCCTGTAGTCGCATCCCCAGTCTCTGGTCATTTCCTGTAGTCGCATTCGCAGTCTGGTCATTTCCTGTAGTCGCATTTGCAGTCTCTGGTTATCTCCTGTAGTCGCATCCCCAGTCTCTGGTTATTTCCTGTAGTCGCATTCGCAGTCTCTGGTTATCTCCTGTAGTCGCATTCGCAGTCTGGTCATTTCATGTAGTGGCATCCCCAGTCTGGTCATTTCCTGTAGTCGCATCCCCAGTCTCTGGTTATTTCCTGTTGTCACATTCGCATTCTGGTTATTTCCTGTAGTCGCATTCGCAGTCTCTGGTTATCTCCTGTAGTCGCATCCCCAGTCTCTGGTTATTTCCTGTAGTCGCATTCGCAGTCTGGTTATTTCCTGTAGTCGCATTCGCAGTCTCTGGTTATTTCCTGTAGTCGCATCCCCAGTCTCTGGTCATCTCCTGTAGTCGCATTCGCAGTCTCTGGTTATTTCCTGTTGTCGCATCCCCAGTCTCTGGTTATTTCCTGTAGTCGCATTCGCAGTCTGGTTATCTCCTGTAGTCGCATCCCCAGTCTCTGGTCATCTCCTGTAGTCGCATTTGCAGTCTCTGGTTATCTCCTGTAGTCGCATTCGCAGTCTCTGGTTATCTCCTGTAGTTGCATCCCCAGTCTCTGGTTATCTCCTGTAGTCGCATTTGCAGTCTCTGGTTATCTCCTGTAGTCGCATCCGCAGTCTCTGGTTATTTCCTGTAGTCACATTCGCAGTCTGGTTATTTCCTGTAGTCGCATTCGCAGTCTCTGGTTATCTCCTGTAGTCGCATCCCCAGTCTCTGGTTATTTCCTGTAGTCGCATTCGCAGTCTGGTTATTTCCTGTAGTCGCATTCGCAGTCTCTGGTTATTTCCTGTAGTCGCATCCCCAGTCTCTGGTCATCTCCTGTAGTCGCATTCGCAGTCTCTGGTTTTCTCCTGTAGTCGCATCCCCAGTCTCTGGTCATTTCCTGTAGTCGCATTCGCAGTCTGGTCATTTCCTGTAGTCGCATTCGCAGTCTCTGCTTATCTCCTGTAGTCGCATTCGCAGTCTGGTCATTTCCTGTAGTCGCATACCCAGTCTCTGGTTATTTCCTGTAGTCGCATTCGCAGTCTGGTCATGTCCTGTAGTCGCATTCGCAGTCTCTGGTTATCTCCTGTAGTCGCATCCCCAGTCTCTGGTCATTTCCTGTAGTCACATTCGCAGTCTGGTCATTTCATGTAGTCGCATTCGCAGTCTCTGGTTATCTCCTGTAGTCGCATTCGCAGTCTGGTCATTTCCTGTAGTCGCATTCGCAGTCTCTGGTTATCTCCTGTAGTCGCATTCGCAGTCTCTGGTTATCTCCTGTAGTCGCATTCGCAGTCTGGTCATTTCCTGTAGTCGCATTTGCAGTCTCTGGTTATCTCCTGTAGTCGCATTCGCAGTCTGGTCATTTCCTGTAGTCGCATTCGCAGTCTCTGGTTATCTCCTGTAGTCGCATTCGCAGTCTGGTCATTTCCTGTAGTCGCATCCCCAGTCTGGTGATTTCCTGTAGTCGCATCCCCAGTCTCTGGTTATTTCCTGTAGTCGCATTTGCAGTCTCTGGTTATCTCTTGTAGTCGCATCCCCAGTCTCTGGTTATTTCCTGTAGTCACATTCGCAGTCTGGTTATTTTCTGTAGTCGCATCCCCAGTCTATGGTTATTTCCTGTAGTCACATTCGCAGTCTGGTCATTTCCCGTAGTCGCATTCGCAGTCTCTGGTTATTTCCTGTAGTCGCATTCGCAGTCTGGTCATTTCCTGTAGTCGCATTCGCAGTCTGGTCATTTCCTGTAGTCGCATTTGCAGTCTCTGGTTATCTCCTGTAGTCGCATCCCCAGTCTCTGGTCATTTCCTGTAGTCGCATTCGCAGTCTGGTCATTTCCTGTAGTCGTATTCGCAGTCTCTGGTTATCTCCTGTAGTCGCATTCGCAGTCTGGTCATTTCCTGTAGTCGCATCCCCAGTCTGGTCATTTCCTGTAGTTGCATCCCCAGTCTCTGGTTATTTCCTGTAGTCGCATTCGCAGTCTGGTCATTTCCTGTAGTCGCATTCGCAGTCTCTGGTTATCTCCTGTAGTCGCATCCCCAGTCTCTGGTCATTTCCTGTAGTCGCATTCGCAGTCTGGTCATTTCCTGTAGTCGCATTTGCAGTCTCTGGTTATCTCCTGTAGTCGCATCCCCAGTCTCTGGTTATTTCCTGTAGTCGCATTCGCAGTCTCTGGTTATCTCCTGTAGTCGCATTCACAGTCTGGTCATTTCCTGTAGTCGCATCCACAGTCTGGTCATTTCCTGTAGTCGCATCCCCAGTCTCTGGTTATTTCCTGTAGTCGCATTCGCAGTCTGGTTATTTCCTGTAGTCGCATTCGCAGTCTCTGGTTATTTCCTGTAGTCGCATCCCCAGTCTCTGGTCATCTCCTGTAGTCGCATTCGCAGTCTCTGGTTTTTTCCTGTAGTCGCATCCCCAGTCTCTGGTCATTTCCTGTAGTCGCATTCGCAGTCTGGTCATTTACTGTAGTCGCATTCGCAGTCTCTGGTTATCTCCTGTAGTCGCATTCGCAGTCTGGTCATTTCCTGTAGTCGCATACCCAGTCTGGTAATTTCCTGTAGTCGCATCCACAGTCTCTGGTTATTTCCTGTAGTCGCATTCGCAGTCTGGTCATTTCCTGTAGTCGCATTCGCAGTCTCTGGTTATCTCCTGTAGTCGCATCCCCAGTCTCTGGTCATTTCCTGTAGTCGCATTCGCAGTCTGGTCATTTCATGTAGTCGCATTCGCAGTCTCTGGTTATCTCCTGTAGTCGCATTCACAGTCTGGTCATTTCCTGTAGTCGCATTCGCAGTCTCTGGTTATCTCCTGTAGTCGCATTCGCAGTCTCTGGTTATCTCCTGTAGTCGCATTCGCAGTCTGGTCATTTCCTGTAGTCGCATTTGCAGTCTCTGGTTATCTCCTGTAGTCGCATTCGCAGTCTGGTCATTTCCTGTAGTCGCATTCGCAGTCTCTGGTTATCTCCTGTAGTCGCATTCGCAGTCTGGTCATTTCCTGTAGTCGCATCCCCAGTCTGGTCATTTCCTGTAGTCGCATCCCCAGTCTCTGGTTATTTTCTGTAGTCGCATTCGCAGTCTCTGGTTATCTCCTGTAGTTGCATCCCCAGTCTCTGGTTATTTCCTGTAGTCGCATTCGCAGTCTGGTTATTTCCTGTAGTCGCATTCGCAGTCTCTGGTTATTTCCTGTAGTCGCATCCCCAGTCTCTGGTCATCTCCTGTAGTCGCATTCGCAGTCTCTGGTTTTCTCCTGTAGTCGCATCCCCAGTCTCTGGTCATTTCCTGTAGTCGCATTCGCAGTCTGGTCATTTCCTGTAGTCGCATTCGCAGTCTCTGCTTATCTCCTGTAGTCGCATTCGCAGTCTGGTCATTTCCTGTAGTCACATACCCAGTCTGGTCATTTCCCGTAGTCGCATCCCCAGTCTCTGGTTATTTCCTGTAGTCGCATTCGCAGTCTGGTCATTTCCTGTAGTCGCATTCGCAGTCTCTGGTTATCTCCTGTAGTCGCATCCCCAGTCTCTGGTCATTTCCTGTTGTCGCATTCGCAGTCTGGTCATTTCATGTAGTCGCATTCGCAGTCTCTGGTTATCTCCTGTAGTCGCATTCGCAGTCTGGTCATTTCCTGTAGTCGCATTCGCAGTCTCTGGTTATCTCCTGTAGTCGCATTCGCAGTCTCTGGTTATCTCCTGTAGTCGCATTCGCAGTCTGGTCATTTCCTGTAGTCGCATTTGTAGTCTCTGGTTATCTCCTGTAGTCGCATTCGCAGTCTGGTCATTTCCTGTAGTCGCATTCGCAGTCTCTGGTTATCTCCTGTAGTCGCATTCGCAGTCTGGTCATTTCCTGTAGTCGCATCCCCAGTCTGGTGATTTCCTGTAGTCGCATCCCCAGTCTCTGGTTATTTCCTGTAGTCGCATTCGCAGTCTCTGGTTATCTCCTGTAGTCGCATCCCCAGTCTCTGGTTATTTCCTGTAGTCACATTCGCAGTCTGGTTATTTTCTGTAGTCGCATCCCCAGTCTATGGTTATTTCCTGTAGTCACATTCGCAGTCTGGTCATTTCCCGTAGTCGCATTCGCAGTCTCTGGTTATTTCCTGTAGTCGCACTCGCAGTCTGGTCATTTCCTGTAGTCGCATTCGCAGTCTGGTCATTTCCTGTAGTCGCATTTGCAGTCTCTGGTTATCTCCTGTAGTCGCATCCCCAGTCTCTGGTCATTTCCTGTAGTCGCATTCGCAGTCTGGTCATTTCCTGTAGTCGCATTCGCAGTCTCTGGTTATCTCCTGTAGTCGCATTCGCAGTCTGGTCATTTCCTGTAGTCGCATCCCCAGTCTGGTCATTTCCTGTAGTTGCATCCCCAGTCTCTGGTTATTTCCTGTAGTCGCATTCGCAGTCTGGTCATTTCCTGAAGTCGCATTCGCAGTCTCTGGTTATCTCCTGTAGTCGCATTCACAGTCTGGTCATTTCCTGTAGTCGCATCCCCAGTCTGGTCATTTCCTGTAGTCGCATCCCCAGTCTCTGGTTATTTCCTGTAGTCGCATTCGCAGTCTGGTTATTTCCTGTAGTCGCATTCGCAGTCTCTGGTTATTTCCTGTAGTCGCATCCCCAGTCTCTGGTCATCTCCTGTAGTCGCATTCGCAGTCTCTGGTTTTTTCCTGTAGTCGCATCCCCAGTCTCTGGTCATTTCCTGTAGTCGCATTCGCAGTCTGGTCATTTCCTGTAGTCGCATTCGCAGTCTCTGGTTATCTCCTGTAGTCGCATTCGCAGTCTGGTCATTTCCTGTAGTCGCATACCCAGTCTGGTAATTTCCTGTAGTCGCATCCACAGTCTCTGGTTATTTCCTGTAGTCGCATTCGCAGTCTGGTCATTTCCTGTAGTCACATTCGCAGTCTCTGGTTATCTACTGTAGTCGCATCCCCAGTCTCTGGTCATTTCCTGTAGTTGCATTCGCAGTCTGGTCATTTCATGTAGTCGCATTCGCAGTCTCTGGTTATCTCCTGTAGTCGCATTCGCAGTCTGGTCATTTCCTGTAGTCGCATTCGCAGTCTCTGGTTATCTCCTGTAGTCGCATTCGCAGTCTCTGGTTATCTCCTGTAGTCGCATTCGCAGTCTGGTCATTTCCTGTAGTCGCATTTGCAGTCTCTGGTTATCTCCTGTAGTCGCATTCGCAGTCTGGTCATTTCCTGTAGTCGCATTCGCAGTCTCTGGTTATCTCCTGTAGTCGCATTCGCAGTCTGGTCATTTCCTGTAGTCGCATCCCCAGTCTGGTGATTTCCTGTAGTCGCATCCCCAGTCTCTGGTTATTTTCTGTAGTCGCATTCGCAGTCTCTGGTTATCTCCTGTAGTCGCATCCCCAGTCTCTGGTTATTTCCTGTAGTCACATTCGCAGTCTGGTTATTTCCTGTAGTCGCATCCCCAGTCTCTGGTTATTTCCTGTAGTCGCATCCCCAGTCTCTGGTTATTTCCTGTAGTCACATTCGCAGTCTGGTCATTTCCCGTAGTCGCATTCGCAGTCTCTGGTTATCTCCTGTAGTCGCATTCGAAGTCTGGTTATTTCCTGTAGTCGCATTCGCAGTCTGGTCATGTCCTGTAGTCGCATTCGCAGTCTGGTCATTTCCTGTAGTCGCATTCGCAGTCTCTGGTTATCTCCTGTAGTCGCATCCCCAGTCTCTGGTCATTTCCTGTAGTCGCATTCGCAGTCTGGTCATTTCCTGTAGTCACATTCGCAGTCTCTGGTTATCTCCTGTAGTCGCATTCGCAGTCTGGTCATTTCCTGTAGTCGCATTCGCAGTCTCTGGTTATCTCCTGTAGTCGCATTCGCAGTCTGGTCATTTCCTGTAGTCGCATCCCCAGTCTGGTCATTTCCTGTAGTTGCATCCCCAGTCTCTGGTTATTTCCTGTAGTCGCAGTCGCAGTCTGGTCATTTCCTGTAGTCGCATTCGCAGTCTCTGGTTATCTCCTGTAGTCGCATCCCCAGTCTCTGGTCATTTCCTGTAGTCGCATTCGCAGTCTGGTCATTTCCTGTAGTCGCATTTGCAGTCTCTTGTTATCTCCTGTAGTCGCATCCCCAGTCTCTGGTTATTTCCTGTAGTCGCATTCGCAGTCTCTGGTTATCTCCTGTAGTCACATTCGCAGTCTGGTCATTTCCTGTAGTCGCATCCCCAGTCTGGTCATTTCCTGTATTCGCATCCCCAGTCTCTGGTTATTTCCTGTAGTCGCATTCGCAGTCTGGTTATTTCCTGTAGTCGCATTCGCAGTCTCTGGTTATCTTCTGTAGTCGCATCCCCAGTCTCTGGTTATTTCCTGTAGTCGCATTCGCAGTCTGGTTATTTCCTGTAGTCGCATTCGCAGTCTCTGGTTATCTCCTGTAGTCGCATCCCCAGTCTCTGGTTATTTCCTGTAGTCACATTCGCATTCTGGTTATTTCCTGTAGTCGCATTCGCAGTCTCTGGTTATCTCCTGTAGTCGCATCCCCAGTCTCTGGTTATTTCCTGTAGTCGCATTCGCAGTCTGGTTATTTCCTGTAGTCGCATTCGCAGTCTCTGGTTATTTCCTGTAGTCGCATCCCCAGTCTCTGGTCATCTCCTGTAGTCGCATTCGCAGTCTCTGGTTATTTCCTGTTGTCGCATCCCCAGTCTCTGGTTATTTCCTGTAGTCGCATTCGCAGTCTGGTTATCTCCTGTAGTCGCATCCCCAGTCTCTGGTCATCTCCTGTAGTCGCATTTGCAGTCTCTGGTTATTTCCTGTAGTCGCATTCGCAGTCTCTGGTTATTTCCTGTAGTCGCATCCCCAGTCTCTGGTCATCTCCTGTAGTCGCATTCACAGTCTCTGGTTATCTCCTGTAGTCGCATTCGCAGTCTGGTCATTTCCTGTAGTCGCATCCCCAGTCTGGTCATTTCCTGTAGTCGCATCCCCAGTCTCTGGTTATTTCCTGTAGTCACATTCGCAGTCTGGTCATTTCCCGTAGTCGCATTCGCAGTCTCTGGTTATCTCCTGTAGTCGCATTCGCAGTCTGGTTATTTCCTGTAGTCGCATTCGCAGTCTGGTCATTTCCTGTAGTCGCATTCGCAGTCTGGTCATTTCCTGTAGTCGCATTCGCAGTCTCTGGTTATCTCCTGTAGTCGCATCCCCAGTCTCTGGTCATTTCCTGTAGTCGCATTCGCAGTCTGGTCATTTCCTGTAGTCGCATTCGCAGTCTCTGGTTATCTCCTGTAGTCGCATTCGCAGTCTGGTCATTTCCTGTAGTCGCATTCGCAGTCTCTGGTTATCTCCTGTAGTCGCATTCGCAGTCTGGTCATTTCCTGTAGTCGCATCCCCAGTCTGGTCATTTCCTGTAGTTGCATCCCCAGTCTCTGGTTATTTCCTGTAGTCGCATTCGCAGTCTGGTCATTTCCTGTAGTCGCATTCGCAGTCTCTGGTTATCTCCTGTAGTCGCATCCCCAGTCTCTGGTCATTTCCTGTAGTCGCATTCGCAGTCTGGTTATTTCCTGTAGTCGCATTCGCAGTCTGGTCATTTCCTGTAGTCGCATTCGCAGTCTGGTCATTTCCTGTAGTCGCATTCGCAGTCTCTGGTTATCTCCTGTAGTCGCATCCCCAGTCTCTGGTCATTTCCTGTAGTCGCATTCGCAGTCTGGTCATTTCCTGTAGTCGCATTCTCAGTCTCTGGTTATCTCCTGTAGTCGCATTCGCAGTCTGGTCATTTCCTGTAGTCGCATTCGCAGTCTCTGGTTATCTCCTGTAGTCGCATTCGCAGTCTGGTCATTTCCTGTAGTCGCATCCCCAGTCTGGTCATTTCCTGTAGTTGCATCCCCAGTCTCTGGTTATTTCCTGTAGTCGCATTCGCAGTCTGGTCATTTCCTGTAGTCGCATTCGCAGTCTGGTTATTTCCTGTAGTCGCATTCGCAGTCTGGTCATTTCCTGTAGTCGCATTCGCAGTCTGGTCATTTCCTGTAGTCGCATTCGCAGTCTCTGGTTATCTCCTGTAGTCGCATCCCCAGTCTCTGGTCATTTCCTGTAGTCGCATTCGCAGTCTGGTCATTTCCTGTAGTCGCATTCGCAGTCTCTGGTTATCTCCTGTAGTCGCATTCGCAGTCTGGTCATTTCCTGTAGTCGCATTCGCAGTCTCTGGTTATCTCCTGTAGTCGCATTCGCAGTCTGGTCATTTCCTGTAGTCGCATCCCCAGTCTGGTCATTTCCTGTAGTTGCATCCCCAGTCTCTGGTTATTTCCTGTAGTCGCATTCGCAGTCTGGTCATTTCCTGTAGTCGCATTCGCAGTCTCTGGTTATCTCCTGTAGTCGCATTCGCAGTCTGGTCATTTCCTGTAGTCGCATCCCCAGTCTCTGGTCATCTCCTGTAGTCGCATTCGCAGTCTCTGGTTATTTCCTGTAGTCGCATCCCCAGTCTCTGGTCATCTCCTGTAGTCGCATTCGCAGTCTCTGGTTTTTTCCTGTAGTCGCATCCCCAGTCTCTGGTCATTTCCTGTAGTCGCATTCGCAGTCTGGTCATTTCCTGTAGTCGCATTCGCAGTCTCTGGTTATCTCCTGTAGTCGCATTCGCAGTCTGGTCATTTCCTGTAGTCGCATACCCAGTCTGGTCATTTCCTGTAGTCGCATCCCCAGTCTCTGGTTATTTCCTGTAGTCGCATTCGCAGTCTGGTTATTTCCTGTATGTAAATAGAGAGAACCGCGCTTGACCAACAAATGTGTATATAACTAGCAGCAGCATATAGTGCGATCACACCAAATAAATAGTTCAAGAAAAAGGAAGCTGCGCTCAAACTAAACAGTCTATGCAAATGACATCAGAGAGATATTGAAATCCTTCCAGAATAAACAGCACCGCCACCGTGTATTTTGAAGCAGTAGTGACAATCCACCCTAGTAGTTAAAACCTGCTTACCAGATGGCAAGCATAAAAGGGCAAGTGGCTATAGCCCAGCCAAGGCCTTTCAGCTTGCTGGCACTCCCGATGTTCGTGTGGGGGGTAAAACTCCAGATTCAATTGCGTTGCCACATATCACCATCACGAAAGCCACGGATGACCCAGAAGGAAGAAGAACTCACCATAGTGTAAAATCTTTCTAGTATTTATTTTTAAACAAGTAGTAACTTACAGTTAAGTTAGTAAAATCGCGTGTACAAAAAGCCGGCCGGCATACAAACAAACGGAGCCCGTCCTCTACTCCGGAAGCGTGGTGACTTCAGTGCGTACGCACTGACGTCACCACGCTTCCGGAGTAGAGGACGGGCTCCGTTTGTTTGTATGCCGGCCGGCTTTTTGTACACGCGATTTTACTAACTTAACTGTAAGTTACTACTTGTTTAAAAATAAATACTAGAAAGATTTTACACTATGGTGAGTTCTTCTTCCTTCTGGGTCATCCGTGGCTTTCGTGATGGTGATATGTGGCAACGCAATTGAATCTGGAGTTTTACCCCCCACACGAACATCGGGAGTGCCAGCAAGCTGAAAGGCCTTGGCTGGGCTATAGCCACTTGCCCTTTTATGCTTGCCATCTGGTAAGCAGGTTTTAACTACTAGGGTGGATTGTCACTACTGCTTCAAAATACACGGTGGCGGTGCTGTTTATTCTGGAAGGATTTCAATATCTCTCTGATGTCATTTGCATAGACTGTTTAGTTTGAGCGCAGCTTCCTTTTTCTTGAACTGGTTATTTCCTGTAGTCGCATTCGCAGTCTCTGGTTGTCTCCTGTAGTCGCATCCCCAGTCTCTGGTTATTTCCTGTAGTCGCATTCGCAGTCTGGTTATTTCCTGTAGTCGCATTCGCAGTCTCTGGTTGTCTCCTGTAGTCGCATCCCCAGTCTCTGGTTATTTCCTGTAGTCGCATACGCAGTCTGGTTATCTCCTGTAGTCGCATTCGCAGTCTTTGGTCATCTCCTGTAGTTGCATCCGTAGTCTCTGGTTATCTCCTGTAGTCATTTATGATATCTATGGCTATGCATATTTCTTGAATCCATATTGAGCACTATATTTGATTGGCTGTTTGCTTCTGCTTAGGCCTGGCAAACACGCACAATCGCACATGATGATGACTTCATCATCATGTGCGTGATTGTGATTGTGCGTGTGTGCCAAGCAGAAGCAGCCAATCAAATATAGTGCTCAATATGGATTAAATAAATAGTGGAAAGAATGCCCCTTACATTGGTGGTCAGTGGGAAGAATGTTTCTATACATTGGTGGTCAGTGAGAAGAATGTTCCTTACATTGGTGATCAGTGGGAAGAATGTTCCTTACATTGGTGGTCAGTGAGAAGAATGTTCCTTACATTGGTGATCAGTGGGAAGAATGTTCCTTACATTGGTGATCAGTGGGAAGAATGTTCCTTACATTGGTGATCAGTGAGAAGAATGTTCCTTACATTGGTGATCAGTGGGAAGAATGTTCCTTACATTGGTGATCAGTGGGAAGAATGTTCCTTACATTGGTGATCAGTGGGAAGAATGTTCCTTACATTGGTGATCAGTGGGAAGAATGTTCCTTACATTGGTGATCAGTAAGAAGAATGTTCCTTACATTGGTGATCAGTGGGAAGAATGTTCCTTACACTGGTGATCAGTGAGAAGAATGTTCCTTACATTGGTGATCAGTGGGAAGAATGTTCCTTACATTGGTGATCAGTAAGAAGAATGTTCCTTACATTGGTGATCAGTGAAAATTATATAAAGTTAAGAAAAATAATTTAAAAAAAAATGTAAAGCACCCCCATGATCCCCGCACATGCTCTATATGAGAAGCTTTATGTACGATGAGCACATGTATGTAAACGTGTCTATAGACGCAAATGCTGGACACGGGAGCCCACCTGCAAGGTAACCCCCCCCCGGGAGAGCGCTTCTCCTAGGGAGTTATCTGATGTGGGGAGAAGCCGCGAGAGCCACCCCCAGATGTCGAGGTTCGGGGCCACTCTGTGCGAAACGAGCTGCACAGTGAAGGTAAGTATGATATGTTTGTTATTTAAAAAAAAAAAAAAAAAAAAAAAAACGAGCCTTTACAATCACTTTAATTTTGGAAAGGTACCGTTGTTGCACTTTCTTTAATGTAATTCTGTGATGAACGCATGTAGTGTGGGCAGTGCAAAATGTAGGTGGGGATTTGTGTGGGTGTGGCTTGAGTGTGGGTGGGAACACATGAGCGGGGACAGGGGGCCCCAGGATCTCCTATTGCCCGGGGGCCCCATGAGTTGTCAGTCCGCCCCTGGTCCTGCCATTTTAGGGCCTCAAGAAATGAGAAAGGCTGTCAGCACATCAGAATTGATCAATTTTTAGACATTGTATATATAATAGTTTGTGGACTTTATAACTTTATTCCAGACTAAAGAACAAACACAGATTTGGGTTATTTTCACCAAAGAAATGTAGCAGAATACATTGTGTGCTAAATTTATGAAGAACAATAATTTATTTGCAAAATTTTATAACAGAAACTAAGAAAACTTTTTTTCCCACATTTTTCCATCTTTTTTTAGTTTATTTAGCAAAAAAAAAACCAGTGATGGTTAAATACCACCAAGAGAAAGCTCTATTTGTGTGAAAAAAATGATAAAAATGTCATATGGGTACAGTGTTGCATGACCGCTCAATTGTCATTTAAAGTGTGACAGAGCTGAAAGCTAAAAATTTGCCTGGGCCGGAAGGGGATAAAAGTGCCCTGTATTGAAGTGGTTAATGCAAGTAAAAGTGTAAGAATTACATTTACAAATGCTTATACACTGCAGTGCATACAGACTATTCACTTGTCTACTTTAACCTTTAGTAAAGAAGGCAAAATTTTCCTGAAAAATATTTAAAAATGTTCGCAACTATATTCATTTGACTGGATATAATGTGTAAAAATTCAGCCCAACATAAAATCTATCATGACGCACTATGTTATTTAATTCCAACTCAATTTATTTTTGGTTTGCCCCTCTTTTGTCCTTGGTAGTGGTTGAGTCCTGAATAATACATATGATATGGTGCTGCCCTTTTCAGCATTCTCCTGTGAACCCAACGTAGCTGGCTAATGTATTTAAGGAGAGTGGTTCCTTGATGCCCTTTGCTTGCTTTTACCCAGGCCTTGGGGCACAATTTCATCACTGACATCAAAGATGGGGCACAATTTCTCCCAATGACACCAACGATAGGGCAAAATTCCTATCAATGGCACTAACAAAGGGGCAAGCAAAAGCAAATTGAATGATGTTGGGTGGAAGATAAGTGACATCTAATGGAATAAAGTAAGCACTGTTGGGGACAGCTCTTGTAGAGCTGTTTATTTTTAAATTTTAACTTTACCTGGGACATTTTGCAAAGTGTTGTATTGGCTAGAGTTGGGCTTTAAACTAGTTCTAAACAGAAGTTTAGTGACTGATTGTGTCCTTGTTGAAGAGATAACCCATTACTTTCTCTTTTGTGTGACACCAGTCACTTGGACACAATGTAAATAGACATTTCCACATTAAGGATAAGGAGAGCAATACCATGCTGAAAGAGGTTCTAACCCTGGGCCATATTACGGAATTACTGTAAAATTGTACAGTATGTGCACCAGCATAAAAGTTTTGAAATTTTACAGACTTTTTCTGTGAAGGCTCAGAAGCTTGTGGCAATGTCAGGGCTATCTATGCACTATAGAACTTTGAAGTCCCTCTCCCACACACCAATGAGGTATGACAACTGTTTACTGTTATCAGTCTCCTCTTATGGATTAGAGAAAGGATAAAAATAACTTCTTTCCATAGAAATCGCTACTCAGACTCTGATCTTCTAATGTCCTTGGCAAATGTGAGCTCTGATGCCTAATACTAGTATACATACACAGTGTGTCTCTGGTCAGTTTGACATTGCTGTTATAAAACACAGTTTCCTGTAGGCTGATATCTGTCTGCTGTTCACAAGGTCCACAGAAAAACAATGCTGTCCTAAAGAGAATCTCCCTAACCTAAATACATGGTAAAACGTCTGCTTAACAGCAAACTCCAGGCATTTTATAGTTTTTAGTTATAAGTATGGTATATGAGAATGTGTAAAGTTCACAGAAGAAGTATGACCTCCATTTAAAAATAAAAAAATGCTTGCTACAGGTACTTTGAAGCAGAGGTACCAAAGAAAATACACAACACAACCTGTCCTCTAAAGTAAGCTTTTATTCAAAAAGAAAAAAAAAACTGAAAATACAATAGAACTCTAATGCCCCATACACACAATTGGATTTTCCGACAACAAAACCATGGATTTTTTTCCGAAGGATGTTGGCTCAAACTTGTCTTGCATACACACTGTCACACAAATGTCGGAAAATCCGAACGTCAAGAACACGGTGACGTACAAGACGTACGACGGGACTATAAAAAGGAAGTTCTATAGCCAGTGCGGCCCCTTCTGCTTGATTCCGAGCATGCGTGGGCTTTTGTGCGTCGGACTTGTGTACATACGATTGGACATTCCTTTGTTGTCAGAAGATTTGAAAACCTGCTCTCAAACATTTGTGTGCGGAAATTCCGACAGCAAATGTTCGATGGAGCATACACATGGTCGGACTTTCCGACAACAAGCTCACATCGAACATTTCCCAACGGAAATTCCGATCGTGTGTATGCGGCATTAGGCTGTTCAAATCCACTCCATACAAATTCAAAGAAAGAAATGCAGATTGGGACGTGGAGGTTCAAAGAGAATTTCTGTGGCCTTAGGTATGAGGGACCACCAAGTTGCACTTACAGTACATAGGGTGGAGCTTACGGGCTTGGGATAGACAAGTTTAGGACTGGTTGGAGGGTTGTGCGTAAATGGTAGGGGGAAGTGGGGGTGTGAAGAATTCATAGGATATAGAGAAAGGGGAGAAAGAAAGAAAAAGAAGACAGGCAAAAAAATAAAAGAGGAAGGGATGTAGGGTAAGGAGGAAGGGGGTGAGAGGGAAATGAAAGTAGTGCACAGGGGGATCCATATTTTAGACGTCCGAGATTTAAACATTTAGTAAAGAATGACCAAAGGTTGAGGGCAACTAGTGTGTTACCCAGGGGTCCAATATATTATGGAACTTTGGCAATCCATTAGATTGTATTGCAGTCAATTGTTCATAAAACAAACATTGATGCATATGAGATTTGAATTTACTGATGGGGATACTAAATGTTTTCCAAGCCTTGGCCAGGGCCTGTTTCACGGCCATAAGGGCTCGATTTAAGTTGACAAGAGTAATTACCACATTAACCCTTATTGCTTCTTGTAGTGCTTGTGTGAGCACAAGGTGATCTTGAGAACCAGGAGTAATCAGGGGAAAGTAGGCACTGTCATGACCATCTTTTATAGAAAGGGGCAGCTTCCTTTACAAAGGTTTCCTTCCCATTTGGGGAAACATTGGAAAAGCTGGAGCATGTTGCTCAGATTTGGAGGAAAAAAATCAACTGTATTTTTTGGATGTAGATACAAGGTTAATTCTACTAGAAAGGGATTTTGATTGTATAGTTACAACTAGGCAGGCTATGATTTTTTATATGTCTTTGCTGTGGACAAGCTACCTAAATTATGCCGGAAATGCTGAAAATCCCCCACTTAAGGCTGGGAGACAGTGAAAGCTTGACTGCTGTCATTACACTGTGTATAGATGATAAAAATATACAGTATGTGGATGAAAGAGATAAATCTGCTCATTACAAACACAGACTCGCTTTTGTGCTTAGTGGAAATGTACAGCTGCTATGCTACTCTGCTTCTCTCTCAAGAGTATGTCTAGCCACAGACAGAACACATTTTCTTCTGATCCAATGAAGATTCAAATCATGACAACACTCAAAAAGGAAAACAATTGCTATTTGGAAATTAGGTTGTATTCCTTACATTTGTTTGGCATTCCAATTGTTCAAGCAATGTAGCAATGTTCAAGCAAATTATTCCCTCTGATATAAACAATTGGGCAATATTCCTCCCACTGACACCAACAATATGGCACTATTCCCTGTACTGGACACTAATGATGGGGCATAATTCTTCCCACTGATATAAACAAGTGGGCACTATTTCTCCCACTGACACCAACGATAGAGCACTATTCCCTCTTTTGACACTAATGATGGGACAACATTTTTTCCTCAGATATAAACAACTAGGCACTATTCCTCCCACTGACATCAACTGTAGGGCACTATTGCCTCTATTGACACTAATGATGCGCCATAATTCTTCACACTGATATAAACAATGGGGCACTATTCCTCCCACTGACACCAATGATGGGGCACTATTCCTCCTCTTACTGACCACAGGCGCTATGTCATTTTTTTCTACTTCCAATGACCACCAAGCCTGATACATTGTCTATTCCCACTAATGCTGGGGCATATTCTACTCCCTCTGGGCACAGTCAGGCCCCCCTAACATCAAAAGGGCTGTAAACTGGCCCTTTATTGAGAATGGCTGGAGGCCCCTGCTCTACATAAAAAGGACCTATTGTCTTAAGAGTCCCACTGACTAATCTTCATCATAATTTGCAAAGAAACATTCCGAACATTCTGCCCATGACCATGCTTTGGGGCAGGTGTCTTCTGATTAAAACAACAGGAAATATATTAGAGAACCTGAAGTCAGATATGCACAGAAGTTGCCATTGCCAACCATCAAACATTTCTCCTTGCTTGGCTGTTTCTGGCTTTAAAGAGGAAGTAAACCCTTCCTTTCGACACAGTGCGTTTCACTTTGAGAAAGTGCTGTGCCTGGCACAAAGCATGTCAGAATAGACTGCTGGCTATTTTTATAAAGGAAGAATATCATTTTGCATCTCAGTGTGCAGTATTCTTATTGCTACAATTTTAGGAGAAGAAGTACAGTTAGACTTTGCTAATTTGTTGCAAGCCAGTGATACAAGTATTAATTCCAGTGGGTCAGGATGACAGCCAGGCCATTATCATTTTCAGAAGAAGTTAGACTTTGTGTTTCCTTTAAAGCTAAAGTACAGCCAAAAACATTTTTTGTATATTTGCACAGTAAAAATTAGGCCCCTTCAATGATGTGTGCCCCATCTTTGGCTGCTGCAGCAATTTTTTAAAACTTTTACTTCTATTCAGCCTGTTGGATGTCAACATGATCGGACATTGATCATTGACATTGATCGGACATTCCGACAACAAAATCCATGGATTTTTTGCGACGGATGTTGGCTCAAACTTGTTTTGCATACACACGGTCGCACAAAGTTGTCGGAATTTCCGATCGCTAAGAACACGGTGACGTACACCACGTACGACGAGACTAGAAAAGGGCAGTTCTGAACCAAGCGCGGCACCCTTTGGGCTCCTTTTGCTAATCTCGTGTAAAAGTTTGGTGAGAGACGATTCGCGCTTTTTCAGACTCGTGGTTTTCAGATTGTTTTCTGCTGTTCAGTTTGTGCTTGTGGGTTTGTATCTGCTCTTCAATGCGTGCAGTCAGTTCGTATTGGATTATTCAGTGCGTTCTTGTCCACTCGTTGCTGTTTTTCAGGTCGCTCTTCACAGGCCTTGCTGTTCTTCAGTGCGTTCTGTTACTTCGTTCTGAGCAGCTGACCATTTTCTAGCCAGGTTGCGTATACGTACTCCTCGTAGAGTTCCTGCTGTGCGGGGGCTTGGTGTTGGGGTCCTTACCTTGACACAAGCCCAGTCCATGAACAGGGTGGGGAGGAGTTCATGGACCAAGAATTGGTTGCTTCAGCGTGACCAGTTCTTTCACATGCCTTTGCTCCGTGAGATCCGTGAGAATAATCCTGATGATTTCAGGAGCTTTCTACGGATGACGGACCCCGTATTTCACGGTTTGTTGGCTTTGCTGACCCCTTATATGAGCAGGCAGGATGCCTGCATGAGGCAAGCCATCACTCCAGAGCAGAGGCTAGTCACCACCCTGCGGTACTTGGCGACGGGGAGAAGCCTGCAGGACTTGAAGTTCTCGACAGGCATCTCCCCCCAGGCTCTGGGGGTCATTATCCCGGAGACCTGTTCTGCCATTATCCAGGTCCTGCAGAAGGATCATATTAAGGTAAGATTTATCCTTTAATATCACATTTTATTGTATTTAGTGTTTGATAATATATTGTATTTCTTTCCTCATTCCCTAATTACCATGATTGTAATATGCTGTGAATGTCCCCTTTGTCCTCATGCATGCTGGATTTTTATGTAATTATTTTTTTTGTCCATCATGCATATTTGCCTTCACTTACCTCCCCAGCATGGTCTCCTGGCCCTATATTCACCTCATGTAGTCACTTAACAGTGTATTTTGTCAGCTCCATAGTAGTGCTTTACCCTAAAAACCCCCTAAAATGTTTAAAAATGTGATTTGTGCTTTAAATTTTAGCAGAGTGCCAGAGGCTTTTTTTTAGGGGTCCCCAAATCATTTGGAGCCCTCCCTCCCCCAACTGCTAAGTCAGCTGATACCAATTCTCTATCTATCCTCAATCATCTATCTGCTGACTTTGCCAAACCCATACACACTATACCCATCTCTTTTGTGGTCAGATGTATGGATGAATTCCCCAAAGCATGTAGTGCAAGGGCTTGCCTGTATACTTTCAAATGGTACAGTTTAAAGTTTTTGTATACTATTATTATCTTGATAGGTAATAGCAGAATGTCCAAATGTGCTAAAATGTGTACAATGTGTATTTATATCTTTGTATTATGACACTTCTTACCTGTCCAGTGGGCTGTCAATAGTGTAATAAGGAGGGGCTGGCCAAAGTACTACACATTATTTAGGCATTTATCTCTCAATGAAGTGGAGAGGGTTACCTGTCCAAAACATCTCCCCCCCATAAAATGTTAGAAATGGCCCATGGGGGGGGGGGGGGGGGGGGGGATCTGATAGGTGGACCTTATACCTTGGTCTTTCAAAACGCCCTAAAATAAATGTTATACTGATGTTGGCCAAGAATGTGTGTGTCTAATTTGCTTTCCCTGTTTAGGTGCAAAATGATTATTTTTTTTTTCTTGTTTGACTCCACAGTTTCCTTCCAACCCACAGGAATGGCAGACTGTGGCCTCCCACTTTGCCCAGCGGTGGGACTTTCCTAACTGCAGAGGGGCAACTGATGGGAAACACGTCCACATTGTCCCACCACCCAACTCGGGGTCATACTATTACAACTATAAGGGGTTCAATAGTATTGTGATGTTGGCGGTGGTGTCGGCTACTTATGAATTCCTGTATGTGGACGTGGGGAAGAATGGCCGGATGTCCGATGGTGGAGTCATCGCCCAGAGGGAGTTCTACAGGCGTCTCCAGAATGGCAGCTTGGACTTGCCACCTCCAGAAGACAATGTGGAAGGACTCCCATTCGTCTTCGTTGCTGATGAAAAGTTTGTGCTGGGGGACCATCTTATGCAGCCATTCCCTATGAGGACCCTCACCCCAGACCAGAGGGTTTTTAATTACCGGCTGGCTAGAGCCAGAAGAGTGGTGGAGAACACATTTGGAATCATGGCCAGCCAGTTCCGCCTATTTCTTACACTCATACACATATTATCCTGGCGTGCTGTGTTCTACACAACTTTTTAAGGCAAAATTTGGCCAACTATGCTGCCTCAGTTGGGCCTGAGGCCAGAATTCATAATGAACCAACCCTGACGGCGCTTGAAAGTGGCCGTCCTGGCTTGCCCCCCCGAGTGCCCGTGAGGTCCGTCTTAGATACCTTGATTACTTTGCGGGTAGGGGGGCCATCAATATGCCAGACAATGTCTGAAACATTTTTAAAATAGAAAATCATTTTAACTACTAAAATCTTTGGTGACATTTACTGCTTGTGTTTCTTTTAACTGACCCTGACAGAAATGTGGTGAGTCCTGAAAATGGCGTAATTGTGTAACATTACAAAGCACTGTTGGGTGTTATTTACTAAAGGCAAAGACACTTTGCACTACAAGTGCACTTGAAACTGCACTGAAACTGCACTTGTAGTGCAAAGTGTTTTTTCCCTTAGGAAATAACCCCCATTGTCACAGAAAACACCAATTTGAGCACAACAAAAGTTTTGGAGCGTTGAAACAATAATCCACACATTCTTGATTAGGGATGAGCCGAACACCCCCCTGTTCGGTTCGCACCAGAACATGCGAACAGGAAAAAAGTTCGTTCGAACACGCGAACACCGTTAAAGTCTATGGGACACGAACATGAATAATCAAAAGTGCTAATTTTAAAGGCAAATATGCAAGTTATTGTCATAAAAAGTGTTTGGGGACCTGGGTCCTGCCCCAGGGGACATGGATCAATGCAAAAAAAAGTTTTAAAAACGGCCGTTTTTTCAGGAGCAGTGATTTTAATAATGCTTAAAGTCAAAAAATAAAAGTGTAATATCCCTTTAAATTTCGTACCTGGGGGGTGTCTATAGTATGCCTGTAAAGGGGCGCATGTTTCCTGTGTTTAGAACAGTCTGACAGCAAAATGACATTTTGAAGGAAAAAACCCATTTAAAACTACCCGCGGCTATTGCATTGCCGACAATACACATAGAAGTTCATTGATAAAAACGGCATGGGAATTCCCCAAAGGGGAACCCCGAATCAAAATTTAAAAAAAAATTACGTGGGAGTCCCCCTAAATTCCATACCAGGCCCTTCAGGAAGAGGAAGGCAGCGCTGGATAATTTGCTGCAATTTGTGAAGTCGGTGATCCCCACGGCAGACATCACCTATTTGAAGATCCTAATTGGTGGCCTGAGGAGCACTTATCTAAGGGAGCACAAGAAGGTCCAGGATTCCCAGAGATCAGGAGCTGCAGATGACATTTATGTCCCCAGGCTGTGGTACTATGACAGACTGCATTTTCTGGCAGGTCAGACTGAACCCAGGTCATCACTCTCCACTCTTCCTTCCACGCTTCCTTCCCCCCCAGCTGAGGCTTCTGATGCCCAACCTGGGCCTTCCAGGCAGCAACATGTGGAGGAGCCCAGCTTGAGCCAGGTATAGCAGTCTTCTAAATATTGCTGGTTGTCCAATCAATGATGTTAAATAGATGTTAGTTTGGAGTACTAATTTATGATTGTGATTGATGAACCAAAAACTAAAACCATGTCCCTTTTTCATACACAGGGAAGTCTTAGCCAGGAGGTGGCCGGGCCAAGCAGGCTGCCCGATACCCAGGTCCCTCCCCTCTGCCTTCAAAGACAAAGTGGCAGGAAGAGGAGTAACCTGGAGGAGGCTGCCATAGGCCTATTTTGGAAGGCTACTCAGGCCCTCAGAACACCCCGCAGTGTGGAGGAGGACTTTGCTGCCATAACTGCATGCAAAATGATGCAGATGGAGGAGGGCCAACGACTCCTATGTGAGTTTTTAATTTTGGAAGCTCTAAATAAAGGGTTGAGGGGCCAAATCACATGTGCAACCCACATTTGTCAGCTCACCCATAGTCCTCCTCATCCTCCTCCTCCAGGTCCTCCTCCTTCTCCTCCTCCTCATCCTCCAGGTCCTCCTCCTCCTCCTCCTCCCCCTCCTCCAGGTCCTACTCCTCCTCCTGCCACACCTCCAACACCTGAGCCACAGCGTGGAAGGAAGCGTCTAAGGAAGACCAGAGAGTGATGACCTGGGTTCAGTCTGGTCTGGCAAAATATGCAGCCTGTAGTAGTAGTACAGCCTGGGGACACAGATGTCATCTGCTGCTTTCATGATCTCTGGGACTTCTGGACCAGACTGCACTCCCTTACATATGGACTCCTCAGGCCACCAATTTTGCTGTAAAATAATTGATGTGTGCCTTGGGGGTCAAAGGCTTCACCAATTTATGATGTTTCTCCAGCGTTGCCTCCCTCTTTGTTTGGTTCTGAGCCCTTAATAAAGGAATTTTTGTTTCAATTAGACTTGCCTATGTGTGTTTTCCTTCAATAAGGACAGTTTGTTTGTGAGGATTCAGGTACATTTCAAAAATACAATGTGAAATAACAAGGGACACCAACACCAAGCAATCTCCTTGAGATTAAATAATACAAGATAATAATGGTGTTGTGGTAACTTGACACACAAAACACACACAAAAATATTCTGGAGTAAACAAAAAGAAAAACAAAAAAAGCCTTGAAAAAAATACAAAACAAAAAAAAATAAAAATACATATCTTTTTGGTCAGATGTGACAAATCTAAATATATTGATGAAATCATGATAAATAATAAAGAAAGAAGTTTGTGAGAAGTCTGTGTGAATATGAGCAGCAAAACTACTTCATTTTTCTAGCATTATAAAGAAGAAGAGAGTGCGCTGCATTGAACAATTTAAAACATTGCAGCCTGACGAAAGTGCTGTATCCATTCCGAGCGCTAATTTTACCAGACCGAGCAGTTCCATCTTGGAATTTCTTCTGAGCATGCGTGGCACTTTGTGCGTCGGAATTGTCCACACACTGTCGGAATTGACGCAATCGGATTTTGTTGTCGGAAAATTTTATAGCCTGCTCTCAAACTTTGTGTGTCGGAAAATCCGATGGAAAATGTCCGATGGAGCCTACACACGGTCAGAATTTCCGACAACAAGCTCCGATCGCACATTTTCCATCGGAAAGTCCGACCGTGTGTACGGGGCATAACAGTTCTGGCTGTAGTACAGATATCACAGGAGGTGTGTTGCGTTTGTTACAATATGATTTTTTTTTTATTAATCAGACTTACGATACATGGGACATAACATTACACAATAGTGGTTGGTCATAGAGATATTGTCAGTTTTTGGCTTGAGTAGATTTGGCACCTCCTCCATTTATAAAAAACCTTGCGTTCATTTCATTGAATGCAAAGAGTTCTGTGAATAGAGGAGGCACGAAAGAATGTCACAAGTCCCCCTCGTCCAATCACAGGATGCCTTCTTTTCAGATATAAGAATGCAAGACTTTTTATGAATGGAGGAGGTGTCAAACGAGCGAACCTGCTATGATATCTGTACTTCAGCCGGAACTACAACTCTCAGTGCTGGATGTTCTGTGCCATTTGAAGACTGCAGGTAAGAGTTTTAACAAGCAAAGCAGTAGCCAGAGATGGGGCACTAATTTTTATTGTGTAAATGTACAAACATTATTTTTAACCATGCATCAGCTTTAAAGCCCATTTACACCTATAATTTGCAGCTCAGCATGCATTACTTGCCATTCGTTGTGAGTAACTCCCCGAAGCACTGTACAGTAGCTGCCAATGCACGGCAGCACATCACAATGACCATACGGTACGTGGTGCCCTGCTGTATGTTGTGATGCGCTGAAGAGCATCAGTGTACATTGATGGGTCTGTTGCAGTGCATTGCCAGCCAATTCATAATGAAAGGGCAACGCATGTTAGCCTGTGACTTAATGTACCACAACAGGCCAAATAAATGCAAGTGGGCCCAAGAAACATGAATATGCTGCCATTTTTTAAGCACCCTGTAAAAAGGATCATTATTTCCAGTCTGACCACTGGCTGGTTATCACTATCTTTGCTCTGTAAAAGAACTGCAGCTGCCAAAGAATGTTCATAATTTAACTACCTCCTGGGAGTGTCTGATGCTTGGTACCCTGTTGTGATGTTTGGTTCATCCACCAGTTCCTATGTCACTATAAGACACTACAGTGACATAGTGTTCAGTAAATTGAACCACAGCTTGCAGCAGGTACAAGGCATCTGACACACCCAGATGGATGGATGTTGAAGATCATTTGGATGCCCGTAGCTCTTTAACAGAGTAAAAACGAGATTCACCACCCACTAGACAGATAAGTAATCATGGTCTTTTTTACCATCGTATTTATTATTCATTGTTATTTTATAGCACCAGAGTAATTTTAAGCAGGAAACCTAATTGTATTCCCCATTATACAGATCACCATTAGTGGGAGAATATAAAACAGCAATAGTAAAAATAATAATGTTATAAAAACATCACTTTTATGTCAAAGTAACACTAGTCATTTAGAGCAAGGAACTAAGGTACAGGTTACCTGGTACTTGTTTTCCTGAGAGACATACAGTTGTGCTCAAACATTTGCATACCCTTGGAGAATTGGTAATATACAGTATGTATCATTTTTCAAGAAAACACGAGTGAGCAGGAAAAACACATTTCTCTTATTTCCTATGGGATTCACATTCAACTTTTGGTCATTACAGAATGGCACATCATAAAACAAAGTAAATCGGCAAGTGAACAAATTAAATGACCCCTGTTCAAAAGTATGCATACTCTTAGATCTTAAAGTGGAGTTCCACCCAAAAGTGGAACTTCCGCTTTAAGCACTTCTCACCCCCAGCATGCCACATTTGGCATGTCATTTTTTTGGGGGGGGAGTGGGTACTTAGTTTAGAGTGGGACTTCCTGTCCCACTTCCTTCTTCCTGCTCTTGGCCGCCTAGGCGACTCCTCCTCTCCCCCTAGGCGGCCCCTCCGTGCCAGCAATATTCTGGGACACGTGACAGGTCCCAGAAGATTGCCTGGCCACTAGCAGAGGCAGCGCGACTCGCGCATGCGCAGTGCGCGCCCGGCCGTGGGGCCAAAAGCTGTCATGGACAGGTGCCCACAGTGGCTATGACAGCGCCGGCGGAGAGGAGGGGAAGAGGAGCGGGTGTTCGTGCGGCCGCATCGCTGGACCACGGGACAGGTGAGTGCCTGTTTATTAAAAGTCAGCAGCTACAGTTTTTAACAAACTAAAACGAACAAACTAACTATGTGTGGAACTCCGCTTTAAAACTGTGTGTTGCCCCCTTTTAGTATCAGTGACAGAGTGCAGTCTTTTGTAATAGCTGTCTATGAGGCTCCAAATTCTTGCAGGTGGTGTAGCTGCCCATTCGTCTTGGCAAAATGCCTCCAGGTCATGCAAAGTCTTTGGTCATCTTGCATGAACTGCACGTTTGAGATCTCCCCAGAGTGGCTCGATGATATAAAGGTCAGGAGACTGTGATGGCCATTCCAGAACCTTCACCTTTTTCTGCTGTAACCACTGAAGGGTCAACTTGGCCTTGTTCTCGGGGTCATTGTCATGCTGAAAAGTCCAAGAGCGTCCCATGCGTAGCTTTCATGCAGAAGAGTGCAAATTGTCTGCCAGTATTTTCTGATAACATGCTGCATTTATATGGCCATCAATTTTCACAAGATTCCCTGTGCCTTTTGAGCTCACATCTCTCAAAACATCAGAGAGTCACCACCATGCTTCATGGAGTGCGGGTGGTATTTTTGTCGCTATAGGCCTTGTTGACCCCTCTCCAAGCATAACACTTATGGTTGGAACCATAAAGCTCTATTTCGGTGTTTTTACTCTAGATTACAGTGTCTCAGAAGCTGTGAGATGTGTCAAAACATATTGTAACCGGGCTTTTTTGTGGCATTGGTGCAGTAAAGGCTTCTTTCTGGTAACTCAACCATGCAGCTCATTTTTGCTCAAATATTGTTGTATTGTCCCCCTCCTCCTCTTCTTCCTCCTGCGTGGCTGATGAGGCAGAAATCCTGGAGGCGATTGCTACCTCCCTCACTACGAGGATCGAGGAGGTGAAAGTGGATATCTCCCTACTCCGCCAGAATATGCAACACCTGCTGGAGAGAGTGGGTGAGTCGGAGCAACGCTTGGAATGCATGGAAGAAGCCCTCCCGCCCCTGCACGAGTCGGCGGATCAGGCACATGGCCTCATTGCCCAGCTTCAGCATAAACAGGACGATTTGGAGAACAGTCTCCGTTTCATAGGTCTCCCCGGCGGAAGAAGAGGGTAATAACCCGGCTACATTTCTGGAAGACCTGATCATCAACACCTATGGCAGGGAGGCCTTCTCGCATTCATTTGTTGTGGAGCGTGCTCACCGGTTGCCTGCAAATAAACCACCTTAGGGAGCGCCTCCACATGTCTTTATTGCCAAGTTTCTTAACTACAGGGATCGTGATGCTATCTTACGCCTAGCTAGGGAAAAAGGTAATATCCCCCTGCATAACCATCAGATTCTGGCGATCCCCGACTTCTCTGCGGAGGTGCAGCGGAATGCAGTCAGTTCACAGATCAAGCAGCGTCTGCGAGTCCATCACCTGAAGTATGACATGCTATTCCCCACTCGTCTCCGCGTCATCAGAGAGGACCGAGTCCATTTCTTTGAGGACGCGGGAGCCGCTGTTGACTGGCTTGATTGAGTAAATCCTGCTAGTGCTGTAAGTACTGTTCAGGCACCTGCTGTGAATTTCCCATACCTATTTTTATGGTGCTGCCCACGGCCCCTGTTTCTCAGTTTCTAGTTCACTGGGGGCACTGGACATGTGCTTTCTCTTCTCCTTTAGTCCCTGTTATGATGCATATGCTACTTTTTCGTTGCTCCAGTGCACCCCACATGTCAACACTTTTGGGCAGCTCATTGACCGGGTTGCAAGTTTTTTACATATGGAAATATACTATGCTTATTAACGACTGGTGGACATGGAACAGCTCTAGGGTTAGATTTACATCTCACTCGCCTACCATGGGTGATAGCCCCTCCGGCGCCTGACTGCACGCAGTACTGTTCAGAGGATTTTCGCCCCCCCTACTGGGACGCTCACTTTACAAGATTAATACCCCAGTCGGTGGCCCTGAAGCCTCGGACACTGAGCTGGCACTTACCTTGGGATCTTATGTTTTTGGTTCTCAGTTTTGGGACTTATGCTTGCACAAGTTTGGGTATGTGTAAAGCTGGGAGGGTTTGCGTGTTATTTTTTTTCTTTTTTGCTGGTAATCATTTTCCATAACTGTGTGTTATGTATAACCATACATGTGCTGATACTTACTATTATGCTAAATACCTAGTGTATTTTATTATGTACCTATTTGCCAATGCTTACTTGTGGGCTGCTCAAGACCAGGGCGCCTTTGTCCTACCTTAAGCTTGTACTATGGCCAGGTTGAAGTTTCTCACGTGGAATGTACGTGGTCTACGCGATAAACTGAAACGCACTGCTGCTCTGTCCTTTCTAAAGACACAACGTGCAGACATTTTAGTTCAGCTCGAGACCCATGTGGAGGGCTTAATGCAATGCGCGCTGCGGCGGCCCTGGATTGGATGGGCATTTCATGCCACACACACACGTCCTACTCCAGGGGTGTCTCTGTGCTTGTTTGCAAATCAGTGCCCTTTGAACTTCGGACAGTGGTGTCAGACCCCCAGGGCAGATATATTTTCTTGCTTGCCAAGATAGAGGGTGATTTGTTACTAATATTAGCATGTATATGTCCTGCCGCCCTATAATTCCACTATCCTCTGAGGGCTTTACGTTTATGGGCAGGTATCCATCTATACCAGCTGTCTGGCTGGGAGACTTCAAGATGGTTGCGAACCCATGTCTGGACTGAATGTTCTTGGGGCTGCAGTCTCCCATGCCGGACCGTGACACAAGGTTCAATTGCCTGATGACTAGTTTTAACCTGGCGATACTACTCCTGCTTCTCTGGCTCACACTCATCTATGTCTCATATACACTTTATATGGCTATCCCGTGCTTTAATCCCTAGGTTGCGGGCTGCGGGATTTGGCCCCCGAATACTATTAGACCACTCCCTGTTTTGGATAGAAATCTCCTCATATACTGCCCCACCATCCTTGAATTGGAGATTGAATCCATTCTGGCTAACCATTCTCCCTAATAGTGACAGGTTGGCTTTGGAATGGACATTTTTCTTCAATAACAACACAGATACGGCCTCTCCTTTAGTGATCTGGGAAACTTTTAAGCAGTGGCGGCTGGTGCTCAAAATTTTTTGGGGGGGTGCAAACAAACTGAAAAATTCAGAAAAAAAAAAACATCAATTGCAGTCTCACTGTGCCCATCAAAACAGCCACTGTGCCATCAAACGCAGCTACTGTTCCATCAAACACAGCCACTGTTCCATCAAACGCCGCCACTGTGCCCATCAAACGCAGCCACTGTGCCATCAAATGCTGCCACTGTACCCATCAAATGCTGCCACTGTGCCATCAAATGCTGCCAGTGTGCCCATCAAATGCTGCCACTGTGCCCATCAAATGCTCTCACTGTGCCATTAAATGCTCCCACTGTGCCCATCAAATGCTCTCACTGTGCCATTAAATGCTCCCACTGTGCCCATCAAATGCTCTCACTGTGCCATTAAATGCTCCCACTGTGCCCATCAAATGCTGCCCCTGTGCCATCAAATGCTCCCACTGTGCCATCAAATGCTGCCACTGTGCCCATCAAATGCTCTCACTGTGCCATTAAATGCTCTCACTGTGCCCATCAAATGCTGCCAATGTGCCATCAAATGCTCCCACTGTGCCCATCAAATGATGCCCCTATGCCATCAAATGCTCCCACTGTGCCATCAAATGCTGCCACTGTGCCCATCAAATGCTACCACTGTGCCCATCAAATGCTGCCACTGTGCCATCAAATGCTCCCTCTGTGCCATCAAATGCTGCCACTGTGCCCATCAAATGCTGCCACTGTGCCATCAAATGCTCCCTCTGTGCCATCAAATGCTGCCACTTTGCCAAATGCTGCCACTGTGCCCATAAAATGCTGCCACTGTGCCCATCAAATGCTCCCACTGTGCCCATCAAATGCTGACACTGGACCCCCCCCACCCGCTGTCTGCCCAGCACTTACCCTGTCTCGGTGGGGCAGTGGGTGATGACGGCGGGCGGTGTCCTCCATGCTCCTCCATGCTCTCAATGTCTTCTCCCGTCCTCTTCCAAGATTGGACGCTTATCACAGCACCTGACGTTTCAGCCAATCAGTGGACGCGTAACAGACCCAAGCACCTGATTGGCGGAGAGGCGGTTCATTGTTAGGAAGGCGAATATTCATTCACTTTTCTAACACAGCTGGGTGAACTGCGAGCGCCAAGCATGGCGCTTGCTGTTTACCTTTTTTTATGCCTGATTAGAGTCTACGGCTCTAATCAGGTGCTTCAAAAACACCCCCCGCAGCTGTAATTCAGGCGCCCGGCACCGAAAATGGGCCGGGCTCCTGAATAGGGATGGCAGCAGCAGTCATGGATAGATTCATGCAATGCATGAATCTATCTATTGATGATAGAGGGGGTGGCTGGAGAGAGGGGGCGGCGCCCATGCGCCCTTATGCCACTGCCTTTAAGAAACATGTTAGATTATTGCTTACTGAATCTATCTCTAGGTTCAAACAAAATTCTAAAGCTGATTATGTTCATGCCATGGCTCAGTTGACGATGTTGGAGGACCATTACGCCTCCTCGCCATCATCTGACTCCTTGGCAAAATTGAAACTGCAGACCAGGGTGTTGGACCAGCTGTGTCGGGAACGGGCTAAACATAAATAGTTTTTTAGCAAACAAAAGATCTTTGAGTGCCCGGGTAAATTACTGGCCTATCTGGCGCATCTGGACTCCAGACCCCCAGTTGTAATTACCTTACACTCAGACATGGCAGGGGACATCACAGACCCCGCGGCTATCAACAGGGAATTTGTGGATTTCTTCCAGGAAGTCTACACTTCTAAAGTGCATTATCCCCCACAGGATCTCCTGCACCTTCTAGAGACACTGGATCTCCCCAAACTATCTGCCAAACAGGTGGATTAGTTGGAGGCCCTGATCTCAGAAGATGACATTACCCTTGCTCTAGCTCAGTTTGCAAAGGCTAAAGCTCCTTGCTCCGATGACCTTCCCATTGAATTCTATGTCCATTCTCTGATGTCCTGGTCCCTAGACTTCTGGCCATCTATCGAGCTATATTCGAAGCCCCTTCCTGAATCTATGAGGGAAGCAATCATAGTCCTTATTCCTAAACCCGGTAAGGACCCCCTTCTCGCAGAATCTTATAGGCCTATTTCCTTACTACAAACAGACATCAAAATTTTGGCCAAAATCATAGCTCTACGCTTAAACAAAGGTATTCTCTCATTGATACATTCAGATCAAATTGGCTTCCTGCCAGCAATAAAAAACGGCATTCAATACCAAACGTCTCTTCATGAACCTTCAGGCCTCCCATGACCAAATCGGCTCTAGAGTGGTAGTCTCACTTGATGCGGCCAAGGCATTTGACTTGGTTGAATGGCAGTACATGTGGCAGTGTCTTCGCTGCTTTGATTTTGTCCCCAACTTTGTTAAATGGCTCACCATACTCTACGATACACCACAGGCTAGGGTGGTAGCAAATGGCTTAATGTCTGCCGCTTTCCCGCTTTCAAGGGGGATGTGGCAGGGGTGCCCCATTTCTTCCCTTCTATACGCACTGGCTGTAGAACCCTTAGCGGTGGCCCTTAGAGAACACCCTGATATTAGAGGGTTAACATCTGGATCTGTGGTGGAAAAGGTGTGGCTATATGTAGATGATATGATCCTTTATCTGGCTGACTCTGGCCCCTCCCTTTCAACTGTGTTACAGATCATAGACAATTTCGGTAGATTCTCAGGCCTTAAAATAAATTGGGACAAGTCCCAGATTCTCCCCTTAGATACGTTTCTCCATTCGAAGACCAGGCTAACATGCCCTTACCAAGAGTTAGCACTTTTAAACACTTGGGGGTCCAGGTTTCTAGAGATGTAGCTGACTATATCTCACTGAATGTAGAGCCTGCTCTCCTGCTGATTAAAGCCAAAACACAGACATGGGCCAAATTGCCATTGGGAGTTATGGACCGTGTGGGACTAGTCAAAATAATACTTTTACCTAAAATTCTCTATGTACTATGGCACTCTCTGGTCTACATTCCACTTAGATACTTTAAAACTATGGACACTTTGCTACAATCTTTTATGTGGGGGCCCAATAGACACAAACTGTCCTGGAAGGTTCTACAGATCCTAACTTTCCTAGGGGGCCTTGCAGTTCCGGATTTTGGATCATGTTACTTGGCTGCACAGCTCTCACATTTTTATCATATTGATAAGACTGACAAATGTAGATACCTGGCCTTGGCATGTCACTCAGCTGACTCACAAAGTCCACATCTATTCTGCCATCTGCTGCGTGGCCTACATGGCTCATTGGTGCTCCCAAACCTATCGGGCCTTATATTTCAGCACAAGCGGATCTGGGATCTGGCAATGTCCAAGATGGGAACAACTGAGTTTGATATTAATACTCCCTTGTGGTACAACAAACTTCTCCCAGAACTCTTTCAGTTACCCGATCCCACTATATGGATATCTAGGGGAGTTTACTTACTGGCCCACGTTCTCATAAATGGAGCACTTAAAACCTTTGATCAAGGCAGAATTCAACCTCCCCAACTATATGTTCTTCCATTTTCTCCAGGTATGCCATGCCCTATATACCCAGTTCATGGGCTCCTACCCCAACCTACCATCCCTGGATACACTTGACATAATCTGTAGTAATGAACCACATCAACTCTTATCTATTTTTTACAACATGCTCATTACTTCAGCTGCCACTAAACTTGCCTAGACTATTAAGACTAAATGGGTTTATGATGTTAGGGAGTTGGATGATGAGGACTGGGGCGAGGTTCTGGAGACCTGCACTCTTGTATCCCCCAAAATGTCGGATTGGCTTACACAAGTACATAAGTACATAACACATAGGACATACTTGACTCCACACCGGTTAGCCAATTCCTGTCCTTCACATAGTTTCATGTGCCCTAGATGTTTGATATCAGTTGCCACCTTTGGCCACCTCCTCTGGCATTGCCCCCGTATTCAAGGATACTGGTCACAGATTGTCCAATTCCTACATGATCAGATGGGCTCATCGGTGTCCCTTGATCCTAAGCAATGCCTGTTGGGAATCTTTCCTGACACTGATATAGATAAACACACTCTCCGATTCCTACATGAAACCTTGTTTGTAGCCAGAATGATTATAGCTCGGAGTTGGATCCAGGCTGCGGCTCCTACAGTGGCTGCCTGGATTGCTGAAATTAATAATACCCTAATATACAAAAAGATTATTTACATCAATAGAGGGTGTCCAGGAAAATATAATAAAATCTGGGACAGATGGCTCCAGTCCTCGTCAACCTGTGTCTCCTGAATCCGCAATATGCATTACTAGCTGATTGCAACTGGCCTTGTGTAGTTTGTGTGCATTATATACATCATATGGTCTATACTGTAAATGGAAAACAATCATCACCAGTATTGTTACTTTTTATTGGTTTATTTCTTTATGTATGCATATATTTGTTTTTCTTTATTGGGTTAAGTCTCTTTGATATGACTCGTAAAGCTTGAATAGCCTGTTGCTTTTGCATGTTTTGTTTCCAAATCAAAAAGTATTGTTGTTTTGTGCTCCTTGAAACAACCACACCATCTTTTTCCAGAGCAGCCTGTATTTCTCCTGAGGTTACCTGTGGGTTTTTCTTTGTGTACCAAACAATTCTTCTGGCAGTTGTGGCTGCAATCTTTCTTGGTCTACCTGACCTTGGTTTGGTATCATGAGATTCCCCAGTTTTCCACTTCATAATAAGTAATTGAACAGTACTGATTGGCATTTCAAGGCTTTTGATATCTTTTTAAATCCCTTTCCATCCTTATGTAGTTCCATTACCTTGTTATGCAGGTCTTTTGACAATTATTTTTGCTCCCCATGGCTTAGCATCTAGCCTGCTCAGTGCATCCACATGAGAGCTAACAAACTCATTGAATACTTATACACAGACACTTATTGCAATTTAAAAAGTCACAGATGTGGGAAATTACCCTTTAACGCTTTAACTGCCAAGTCCGTACACCTTAGGGACCTACAGAAGTGCCCACAGGTGGCCAGGTCAGTACGGCGTACGGACCTCCTTTCTCCCTCTCCTATAAGCTTATGGTCACTTCAATAACTATAAGCTTAAATCAGAATTGTTCAGCAGACTCTGCTGAACAATTCTATAACTCTGATCAGCGGATTACAACCCGCTGATCAGAGTTATTAACCCCTAATGTGACCACCCCCCCACCCCACTCATGCCGCCACTTCCCTGCCCCTCTCCACCCCTGCTAGCGCCGCTCTGTGCTTCTGCGATCCGCCGGAGCTCTCTTCCCCGCAATTATATTACAGAAACACACACATTGTACATTATATACTACCGTAATAGAGTGGATCATAGGATTTTACAAGCATTTTAAACTAGGGCTTATTTTCGGGGTAGGGCTTATATTGCAGCACTCCTGGAAAATAACGCTAGGTCTTATTTTTGGGGTAGGTCTTATTTTCAGGGAAATATGGTACGTGCCCACTGACACTGACAGCTGATATATTGTAACCACTATTGTTACAATAAATCAGACTGTCATTTTCTGTATGAATGGAATCTCTATACAGATGCCTCATTCATTCAAGTAAAGTGATACAGAGAAAAGGGATTATCTTCAGTCCCTCTCTGTCTCAAAAAAGAGATATGGGGGTCTGTTTAGACCTCTGATATCTCACCAAAGACCCCCCCCCCCCCCCCCCCCAAAAAAAAAGTTAAAAATAAAAGGAACGACTGAAAAAAAAATGTAAAAAGTAAAAAAAAAAAAAAACATAGTAAGAATCCCCAGGTCCACCCATACTCACCCCTCCAAGGTGACCCCCCCCCCCACACTCAGTCCTCCAGGGATACCTCAGCTTCTCCTCCCAGCAAACCCGATCCATCCTGATTGGCCAGGAGGAGAAGCCGGAAGATGATAGCGAATATTGATTTGCTATTGTCACAAGTGGGTGGGTTCGGGCTGCAATGGTCTGCGCCCCGAGCCCAACCTTTTTCAAGCCAATTAGGCTCTAATTATGTGGCTTGAAAAAAAAACTTCATACAAACGTATGAGTCCATTAGCGGCGCCCCAGCGCTGCTAATGGACCGGCCGCTCTTGGTAAGACCCCTTTCACATGGAGTGGACTCTGTCAAGCAGATCCGCTGCTCAGCGGGGGATTTGTCTGCTGTTTCCCGCTGAGCAGGCAGATGACAGGTCCATGTCCGTTCCGCTGATGCAGAGTGGACATGTACACAGCTCGCTATAGGACCGCCTGTCCAGTTCCATCAGATACCATCCAATCCGATCTGCTAGATGGATGGGGAATGGAATCCCCATCCATCTGTTTTTAGCGGACTGGATCGGATGCAGGTGTGTATAAACGGACACATGTCCATTTACATCAGCCTCTCCATAGAGAACAATGGGTGGTCCGACTGGGCCTGCCTGAAAAACGGACAGGCAGACCTGATCGGTGTGCTTTGGCGAAAGGGGCCTAAGGCCTTGTTTACATAGGGCATACACAGCGTACCTTTACAGGGATGCACAGGTGTTCCGTGCATCTCTGTGCAGGCAGTCCCATTGATGTCATTTGGGATGTAACACCTGCACCAACAGAGCCGTTGCTCCCAATTTTACATCCATGTAGATGCATGTCCCTGAGCTCACACTGTCTGCGTTTGGGGTCATGTACCCACACAGATGTCAGATTGGGAACAGCAGCTATGCCTTTGCAGCTGTTGCATTCCTATTGACATAAATGGGGTTGCTTGTATGGGAATGCACGGAACACCTGTGCATCCCTGTGCGGGTAAAAATGGTCCCCATGGGCGTACACTTTAGTATGCCACATGTGAACGATGCTTTAGTACTAATTTAGCAGGAATTTTGTAAGTTATGTTGTGTTTATGTGCAATATTAATGATTTTAGTGTATGTTTTGTGAAAATAGCGATATGATGAACATTTGCGCAATTATTGCAGGGCCCAAAAAATCAGTAGCACTTTTTTTTATTCTACAGGTCATGTGCTTTTAGAAAATGTCTAGTTTGAGGGGTCTTTTCAAATTCTGAAAGCTGTAAGTGAAAAATGGAAACCTCCGGGTTTTTAGAGAAATTTTTGGGTACGTTAGATTTTCACCATTTTGCAAAAAGGCACAATTTAAAATTGACAAATATTTGTTATTTATTAACTCCATACAGATTAAGCTTTTATATTTAGTAGGGATTTAGCAGGAATTTTGTAAAATTAGCTGTGTTTTTATCTGCTAATAATGATTTTCGTGTATTTTTTGCGAATATATTGGTTTGACACCTTGTTTTTGTTCTAGAAGTCATATGCTTTCAGAAACTATATGGTTTTGGGGGTCTTTCACAAATTCTGAAAGCTGTAACGGAAAAATTAAAACCTTCAGATTTGTTGAGAAATTTGGATATTTGTTATTTATTAACTCAATACAGATTAAGCTTTTATATTTAGTAGGAATTTTGTAAAATTTGCTGTGTTTTTATCTGCTTATAATGGTTTTAGTGTATTTTTTGCAAATATACTGGTTTGATAAACATTTGCGCAAATACCGTAGGGTCTAAAAAAATCAGTAGCACCTTCTTTTTATTCTACTGATCATCATGCGCTTTCAGAAAATATACGTTTTGGGGGGTCTTACACAAATTCTGAAAGCTATAAGTGCAAAATAAAAAAGCAAATGAAAAATTGCAAAAATGGTCTGGCCACCCAAGTGTACAAAATGGAGCACAGAGCCTGGCACTGAAAGGGTTAATTGCCATTTTGTTTGTCACCTTGTGTGTTTGTACCAAGGCCAAACATTCCAGGGTATGTATGCCAAACAACTATGTGATAATAAATGGCTTCATATGATAACTATGCTTAAATTAAAGACAGTTTTTTTGGCATGATCAGTCATATTTTCAATATCAATGCCAACATTTCACGATTCCTGCCAGGATGTGCAAACTTTTGAGCACAACTGTAAGAGGCCAGTGGATGATTCAGGCCACCAACATTCACATATAACTCACCCATTTTTGGTGGACTGACCTGTTAATAAAAGGAGAAAAACAGGTATGATTTTTAGCACACATACCATTAGAATTCTCTCCCTCCTACTTTTCTGTGTTATAAGTGATGGCTAATTCCCTTCTACTGTGTGACTCAGTACTGTCCCCAACTATAAAGTCTTTCTGTGCAGCCCATGCTTATGTTTCCTCTGTGATTGTGTTACAACAGGCTTGATTGACAAAACTTTAACCCAAGGATAACCATCCTTATTTTAGCCATGTGGGTGTAATTTTCAAATCTCATTGTACTAAAAATAATTCAAATAAAAATAAAAATAAAAAAAAGGAGCCCTCTCCTATTGCAGTAGCTTTTTGGATTGAGCCATATGTATTTTATCAGTTTATATAACCCTGTCAAATTTGACAGCCCCTTACAGAGTACATTGGCCATTCCAGTAGTCTCTGCCCTATAAAATATCCTAAAGATGAACATCCTATCACAATTATAGGTCCCATTACATGGGCTTTTGCCTATTACAACTACTTTTCTATTCAAGTCCAAAGGAATGCAAAGACGGATTGAAGCAGCTTAGTTCAGCTTAGAAGGAAGTCAATTGCAGGTCAAAAAGAGATCAGAAAGAACTCTGAATGGACTCAAAAGCATTTCAAATACCAGCTAAATGCATCTGAATGCATGCTCTGTTTGCCTACACAAGCCCATGGATGTAGAGCCAGTTTGGGTACAAAGATTTATTGTAATAGAATTCTCCAGAATTGGGAGAGGAAACCAAAGTAACTAGAACAAAATCCTTAAAAACAGGTAGATTATAGAAACTCCATGCATTTAAAAAAAAAAATTAGTCCCCAAACAGTATTAAAAAAGAAAGAAGGAACTGTCCCCCACTGTACTTCTTTTCCACCACTAGATGGCCTCAGTCTTCTAGGTTGAATGATGCCCAGCAAGACGTCATCCAAAAGACTGGGTACTTACTGAGAGTGTAGGGCAGTGATGGCGAACCTAGGCACCCCAAATGTTTTGGAACTACATTTCCCATGATGCTCAACTACACTGCAGAGTGCATGAGCATTATGGGAAAATTATTTCCAAAACATCTGGGGTTCCAAGGTTTGCAATTACTGGTGTAGGGTATCATGGGCCCGCACCTTGAGGGCATATCTCCATGACACCCTGCCCTAACAGTGTATTGATCCAGAGAGCAGTGCTAAAGTCAGTGCTGATCTCAGCATCACCAAGGATCAATTACCACTAGTTAGTGACAGACAACTGTGACGTGAAAAAGTGTCCCCATTGTAAGATTGCCCTTCTATTCCTGGTGGCAACCCAAAAATATAGCTTTATCCTCACTTTTATTCCTGATGAATTGGTGATTCGCACAGTTAGGGAGATTGAATCTCCCTAGTGGGACAAGACACAGGAGTTGATTCACTAAAGGCAAATTCACTGTGCACTCTGCAAAGTGCAGTTGCTCCAGAGCTTAGTAAATGAGCAAAAGCTCTGCTGACTTCCTTGATCCAACCATGTGCAAGCAAAAAATCTTTTTTTTTTTCATTTTCCTTGCACGTGATTGGGTACTTTTGCAAAGTGAAGCTTTACCTCATTTCCTAAGCTCTGGAGCAACTTCACGTGCAGAGTGCAACTGCACTTTACAAAGTGCCACAGTCTTTTTGCCTTTAGTAAATCAACGCTACAGTGTTTTCAAATCAGCCAAAAGTGCATGTTTGTGCTAAATACGGACAGAGTGAGGGTACTCAGTAGAAAACCCCAGTGCTGGCCTAACTTGATGAATTACCAATTACATGGGTGCACAGACCCCCACCTCCACGTAGAGGATGGTGTTTGTATGCCCAAGAAATGCCCGGTGTTGTGTGCAGCCATGTGCAGCTAGCCTGTTAAGAACAGCAGCCTGAGAGACCCAGCAGCTGTATGGGTCTTCCCACACATGCCAGTGTTCACATCCCTACAGGGCCCGACACACAGCTCTGAACGCAGATAATCTGTGTCCAGAGCTGTGCATCCATCCCTGCATACATTTTCTGGAGCTGACTTGGACCCTTAAAATACATAAAATACAATCATTATAGGAGCCTTGCTAAATTGTTGCACTACTCAATAATACAGACATGGACAATCTATACTTACAACAGCTTTGCATGCAGAGGGTTTGATTTTATAGAGTGAACTGTGTCTTTTCTGTCCTTAAAACAATAATGGATGTGATCCATGATCTTATGCATTTGTAGCAGCCTCCTAGTTTGCTATATGTCAGGTACATTTAATTTGGCTCCCCTGTAGGCAGAGGAGCAGGGGTTAATTGAGTGTAGGAGGCTGTGCAGTGTTTCGCAGACTGTGGCTCTGTTACCTCCCCCTGTCTTCTGGAACTCTCTGGATGTTTCCAGAACATAGTGGGTGAGGGAGGGAGGAGGAGGTTGCAGCATACCTCCCAACTTTTTGAGAGGGGAATGAAGGACACTTATTAGAATAAGTATGTAGACATAGGACACACCCCCTGCCACACACCCTTAAAGGAGAATTATACAAAAAAAAATTGTTAAACCCACAAGTGCAATTTAGAAATTGGATGAAAAGTTTAGTACTGGGAAACACTTTTTGAGAAATAGTGTGTTTAATATACAACTATATAGATTAGACCAAAATGAGGGACAAATGAGGGGGTAAGAGGGACAGAGTGATTTTGGTCCAAATCGGGCACAGTCCCTCAAAATGAGGGACAGTTGGGAGCTATGCTGCAGTCTGAATATTTACGGGTTTCCACCGATCCCTGGGGAGACAGGCTCAGAAGGTGGGGAGACAACCCATAAATATTCATAAGCCTAGCCATCTGGGAACAGAGTCAAGGGTCCAGCCGCCTGAAGGTGACCCCTGGGGCAGAGGGGAGGAGAAGGAGAGGGAAAGGAAGAAGGAGCGAACTCCAGGAACTCACCCAGATTCAGTCTCAGCTAGGCTTAGGCCTATTCAGCAGCCCTCTGGATCTTAGGCCAAGACAGCAGCTCTCTGGATCTTGGGAGATTTTTAAAGGGACAGAGTGAATAAAACCATCACCACTAAGGGAAGGAGAGGACAGTGAAATGCAATATCCCACATGTCTGGCACCGAGTGTAGCTCAAGTTCAGTGCAAGACAGCCAGGAGCACGTTAAATTGTCCAACCTTAGTACTATTGCAGCCAGGTGCCATGCAATACAGCCAGGTGCTGTCTCTTAGCAGAATTGTTTTATTACCTGTTGCTGCTGCACTATTACTCCCACTGTTGTGTAGCACAGGGCGCAGCTTAGATTAGAGCAGCCAGAGACTTAGCAGGTCATCATCCATGTTTGGAGTTGTACAGTTTTTCTTCATTTCTGCACATCCCATGTACCCCTAATCCAACTTTTTCTAAATAAACACAAAAAAAGCCCTAGACTGTTTATTGAGCCATTTGGAAGAGTGTAGAAAATATTATTTTCTTGGCTGTGGGTGCTGTAAAAGGTAAAAAAGGCCCAAAAGCCAGTAGCTACTTTGAGGGTAGCTCTACACATTTTATTACATTATAACCAAGGAATGATTTTCAGGTCTAGGGAACCTCTGATAAAACCAATTCATCAGGGGTCAGTGAGAAAAATGTCCCTTATATTGGTAACCATTGGGGGAATGCACCCCTACAGATAGACAAAAAGATCATTTTAATCATGCTGCTGACTCTGCCAAGTGGCGTTAGCCTTAACCACTTGCTTATTGGGCACTTAAACTCCCCTCCTGCCCAGACCAATTTTCAGCTTTCAGCGTTGACGCACTTTGAATGACAATTGCGCGGTCATACAACACTGTACCCAAATGAAATTTTTATCATTTTTTTCCCACAAATAGAGCTTTCTTTTGGTGGTATTTAATCACAGCTGGGATTTTTATTTTTTGCAAAACAAACAAAAAAAGATGGAAAATTTTGAAAAAAAAAAAAAAAATCATGTTTCATAGTTTGTTATAAAATTTTGCAAACAGGAAATTTTTCTCCTTCATTGATAGGCGCTGATGAGGCGGCACTGGTGGGCACTGATAGGCACATTTAAGGCGGCACTGATAAGCACAGTTAAGGCGGCACTGATAGGCACAGTTAAGGCGGCACTGATAGGCACAGATAAGGCGGTACTGATGGGGACAGATAAGGCGGCACTGATGGGCACAGATAAGGTGGCACTGATGGCCACTGATGGGCCCTGATGGATGGCACTGATGGGTGGCACGGATGGGTGGCACTGGTGAGCACTGATAGGTACCACTGATGGGCGGCACTGATGGGCACTGATGGGCGGCACTCATGGGTGGCACTGATGGGCACTGATGGGTGGCACTGATGGGCACTGGTAGGTGACACCGATGGGCACTGGTAGGTGGCACTGATGTGCAGCACTGATGGGTGGCACTGATGGGCACTGGTAGGTGACACTGTGGGCACTGATGGGTGACACTGTGGGCACTGATGGGTGGCACTGTGGGCACTGATGGGTGGAGCTGGTGGGCACTGCTAGGTGGCACTGGCAGGGGGCACAGGTGGGCACTGGTGATCTGGCGGCAGATCTCCATGATCAGGAGTGATGTCCCTCTCATGGCCGCCGGTAATCGTCTTTTTTTCCCTCCTCATGCTGTCAGCGCGAGGAGAAAAAATAGCCGATTACCAGCTCTGTTGATGTCACATTATCAGCTGTCATTCGCTGACAGCGGATCATGTGGTAAGGGGTCGGGATTGACCGCTTACTCTGATCTGTGATGAGGCGAGTCTCATAGACTTGCTGATCACAGAGCGCGCCGCGCGTGCCCTGCAGGGGGCGCACAGGCCGCTCGTGCACGGGACTACGTCAATAGACATAGTCCCGGCAAAGCAGGTCCGCGCTGTAGCCGTCATTCAGCTATAGCGTGGATCTCTAGTGGTTAAACTATGCAAGCTCCATCAAATGGAAGGTCAATCAGCCAAAGCTCAAGAAACCCCTATCAACTTCTGGAGGAACTTGAGGGATCCATAGAACCCTCTTTGAAAATGGCTGTGATAGAGCTTAAAGTGTACCGGTGGACTGCAAGCAACACACCAGAGTACCTCCCTCCACCCATGCTATCCTCTTCATAGGTAGCCACACATAAATATATGGCTGATGCATAATGACTATACTGCTGGTTGTACACTGTGCCCATACACTGAGACTCGTACACACATCAGAAGCTTCCATCGGGTGTAATGGCCATACTGGGCTCTTGTGCCAAGAACGGTAAGTTTACTATGTAGAAGTGACCAGGGAAAATGAGAGTTTCAGTGTACAAACCAAAATGGTGACTGCTCCAATCAATTTAGAATTAGCTTTTTAATTTAAGGTGTACATGGAAAGGGCATTCCACAGAACAATACATCAATACATAGTTACATAGTTAGTCAGGTTGAAAAAAAACACAAGTCCATCTAGTTCAGCCAAAAAAAGATAAATACAATCCCATATACACAATCCTCCACCCACGGTTGATCCAGAGGAAGGTGAAAAACCCCAGCAAAGCATGATCCAATTTGCTACAGCAGGGGAAAAGATTTCCTTCTAGATCCCCCCGAGAGGCAATCCGATTTTCCCTGGATGAACTTTACCTATAAATGTTAGTACCCAGTTATATTAAGCAATCTACTGAGCTTGCCAGAACTACTTCTGCTGGGAGACTATTCCACATCCTCACAGCTCTTACTGTGAAGAAACCTTTCCGTATTTGGAGATGAAATCTTTTTTCCTCTAGACGTAAAGAGTGCCCCCTTGTCCTCTGTGATGACGTTTAACTCAACACCAAGTTCACTATATGGACCACTTATGTATTTGTACATGTTGATCATATCCCCCCTTAATCACCTCTTCTCAAGAGGGAATAGATTCAGTTCCTCTAATCTTTCCTCATAGCTGAGCTCCCCCATGCCTCTTATCAGTTTTGTTGCCCTTCTCTGCAGGGGTGGATCCAGAGTCTAGTCTTGGGAAGGGCACTGCCAGAAAATAAGGTGTTGCTTACAGAACTGAATTTAATGTATCATACAATGTACAGTGTGCAGAAGTCAGTAGTATGTAGGGCAGTGTACAGAGGTCAGTAGTATGTAGAGCAGTGTGCAGAGGTCAATAGGATGTAGAGCAGTGTACAGAGGTCAGTGGTATGAAGAGCAGTGTGCAGAGATCAGTAGTATGTAGGGCAGTGTACAGAGATCAGTAGGATATAGGGCAGTGCACAGAGGTCAGTAGTATGTAGGGCAGTGTACAGAGGTCAGCAGTATATAGGGCAGTGTACAGAGGTCAGTAGTATATAGGGCAGAGTACAGAGTTCAGTAGGATGTAGGGCAGAGTACAGAGGTCAGTAGTATGTAGGGCAGTGTACAGAGGTCAGTAGTATGTAGGGCAGTGTACAGAGGTCAGCAGTATGTAGGGCAGAGTACATAGGTCAGTAGGATGTAGGGCAGTGCACAGAGGTCAGTAGTATGTAGGGCAGTGTACAGAGGTCAGCAGTATATAGGGCAGTGTACAGAGGTCAGTAGTATATAGGGCAGAGTACAGAGTTCAGTAGTATGTAGGGCAGAGTACATAGGTCAGTAGGATGTAGGGCAGTGCACAGAGGTCAGTAGTATGTAGGGCAGTGTACAGAGGTCAGCAGTATGTAGGGCAGTGTACAGAGGCCAGTAGTATGTAGGGCAGTGTACAGAGGTCAGCAGTATGTAGGGCAGAGTACATAGGTCAGTAGTATGTAGGACAGTGTACAGAGGTCAGCAGTATATAGGCCAGTGTACAGAGGTCAGTAGTATATAGGGCAGTGTACAGAGGTCAGCAGTATATAGGGCAGTGTACAGAGGTCAGTAGTATGTAGGGCAGTGTACAGAGGTCAGTAGTATGTAGGGCAGTGTACAGAGGTCAGCAGTATGTAGGGCAGTGTACAGAGGTCAGTAGTATGTAGGGCAGTGTGCAGAGGTCAGCAGTATATAGTGCAATGTACAGAGGTCGGTAATATGTAGGGCAGTGTACAAAGGTCAGCAGTATATAGGGCAGTGTACAGAGGTCAGCAGTATATAGGGCAGTGTACAGAGGTCAGCAGTATATAGGGCAGTGTACAGAGTTCAGTAGTATGCAGGGCAGTGTACAGAGATCAGCAGTATATAGGGCAGTGTACAGAGGTCAGCCATATGTAGGGCAGTGTACAGAGGTCAGTAGTATGAAGGGCAGTGTAGAGAGGTCAGTAGGATGTAGGGCGGTGTAGAGGGAACAGTAGGGCAGAGAACAGGGGGTCAGCAGGGCAGAGGATAGGAGTTGGCAGGACAGAGGATAGGGGGTAAGTAGGGAGGAGGACAGAGGGCAAGAGGACAATGTACAGGGGTCAGTGGGATGAAGAGCAGTGTACAGTGTTAATTAGAATGTAGGACAGTGTACAGGGATCAGTAGAGCAAAGGATTAGTGTCATCAGGGGGGTCAGAACAGGGTGGGAGGGGCACAAACCAGAGGGCTGGAAGAGCACACACCAGGGTGGTTCAGGAGGGCACACACCGAGGAGGTCAGGAGGGCACAGTACGGGGTCAGGAGGGCACAACGGGGAGGTGAGGATGGCACACACCAGGGAGGTCAGGAGGGCACACACCAGGGAGGTCAGGAGGGCATACACTGGGGAGGGGTTGGGAGAGCACACATTGGGGGAGTCAGGAAGGCACACACCAGGGGAGTGTCAGGAGGCACATACTGGGGGTCGGGAAGGCACACACAGGGGGAGTCAGGAGGGCACACACTGGGGGGGTCGGGAGGGTACACATTGGGGGGGTCAGGAGGGGACTGCGCCAATCCAGTGGTACCATTCCAGTCATTAACAAGTCCCTAAATATTAGAAACAATGGGTACACAGCTGTGTATGGTAGCCAAGCAGCTTCTAACTTCAGCTTGTTCAATTAAGCTTTGACAATAAAACCTGGAGGCTGATTGGTTACTATGCAGAGCTGCACCAGATTTTGCATGCTCCAGTTTAATAAATCCCCCCCCCCCCATGGCCTTGAAATGACACAGCTCAATTCTTTTAGGATCCGTGGGTGGATGCCATCTGGTCCAGGTACTTTATCCACCTTTATTCTGTCGAAATATTTCTGGACCATATCACTTTTGAGCCATTGTGGATCATTCAGGGCTGTGTCACTACCACCCCCATTATGCACATGAGCTCCCCCATGCTCCTTTGTATACACAGAGCTGAAGAAAGTATTTAATAAATTTGCCTTCTCTTTGTACCCAGTCACCTACTCTAGATTATTTTGTAATAAGGGCCTACATGCTCAGACCTGACCTTTTTAATAATAATATATTTAAAGAATTTTATGGGGTTTGTCCTACTATCTTTTGCAATCTGTCATTTGTTTTGAATTTTTACATCCTTGATTTCTTTTTTACATATTCTGTTATATTCTTTGTATTTAAACAATGATAGCGTGCCTTCATTTTTATATTTTTTAAACCTCCTTTTGTATGTATAGCCATTTTAACTTTGGCCATGAGCCACATAGGTTTTATTTTTAGCCTTTTAAATGTATTGCCCATGGGAATATACTTTGCAATACTTTTACATACATTCACTTTGAAGAATTCCCATTTCTGTTCTATGCCCATTGAATACAATAAAAGCATTTCCAGCACTCATACCAGCTAGCCAGCAAAAAACAAATTCTACACTGGTTGAACAATTTACGTTAAACACATAGATATTACAGTAGCTGCATACATTTGAAAATATATGGGAGGCCAAATTTCCTCGTCAAGGCCCCTCTGTGAAGTGTGGTACCTAAAGCTGGCCATAGAATAATAGAACTTCGAATGAAATTAGTAAAAGTCTTAAAAAAATGTGTACGAAAATTCTCAGAACATTGAAATGTTGTTCAAAAGATTTTGTTTGCTTTTAACATTTGATTTTGGAATGAGTGGACTTTACTGAATGAAAACTACATACACTGTTTGGCTCGGTTCACACTGCTGCGACTTCGGATCCGACTTGTGAGACCCCCAAGTCACATGACATTAGAAAAAGTTGAGAGCTGTCTTAAAGAGGAAGTAAACCTCGATGGGTTTTACTTCCTCTTTATTTCCCTGCAAAGGTAAAGCATAATGCATAGTAGCCCATTATGTGTCACTTACCTGAAATCGAAGCCTGCGATGTCACTGCTGTCCCCACTAGCAGCAAGCGTCCATCTTCACCCCTCTTCCTTCTGGGGCCACGAACTCCGGCTCTGTGACTGGTCGGAGTCGCGTGACGTCACTCCCGCGCATCCGCGCGGGAGCCACCAGTCACGACATGACCCCTATTAGAAACGGCACAATCTGCCCTTTCTAAAGTGCGCATGCGCTGTAGACATCGGCACATGGCTTTATTGTAAATATCTCCTAAACCGTGGAGGTTTAGGAGATATTTCCAGCACTTACAGGTAAGCTTCAATATAGGCTTACCTGTAGGTAAAAGTGGTTGTACAAATTTCTTAGAACAATCTTTTCCTAAGAATTTTTATTTGAAATTCTACCCATCTATGGTGAGCTAAACTCTAGTCTAACAGAGCTCCCATCTTGGGACATATACAGTATATCAATGATTAAAATGAAGAAGTTGTACCTGGAGGTAGTCCATTCCTCAGTAAGGGCGCAGCGTTTCCGTGTACAGACAAGAGTACAATCAGGAGAGTAGGAGGAGCCACGCTGCATCTGACGCCACTTACAGCGACTATTTACTTTTCTCCCATTACACAGGTGTTTCAGTTTAGATTTTGGGCTTCTATGGTGGCATAATATTATTCAGCGTTATTCATTGCTTTTATCGAAGAGTGTTTGCTTTACATTGTGACCTGGGTCACTAACAACATGGGACTCAAAGTAAACCTTCCAGTGGCTGTGTTGGTACCTAGTAGGGCTGCAATAGAACTATTGCAATAGAACTGTTACATGACCGGTTGCCCTGAAAAATAAGGAGAGAGTAGCGGTGGACAGTCATATGACATGGAAGGACTGGGTCATGAGCTTTGTTTCACCTATAATGATGACATTACAGTATATATGGACACAGGAGACACCGTTGAAGAAAGCAAAGCTTGTTTAAGGTAAGCAAAGATATGGCTATTGCAGACCAATACTTACACGAGAATGTAAATATACCCTAAAAAAAACCTTCAGATTTCTCTGCATATGTTGCTTTACTTTCAAAGCTGTTGTGCACTGAACTAGTTGACAATCATAATTAGATCATGCCAGCTCCTGCTTTTTTCACCCAGGCAAGGCATACTATATGTGAAGTGCAAATGAGCAATTAAATACACTTACACTGTTCAGTCGTACATTCCAAATATAGTTTTGTTGCCATTTATCATGTCAACCGACTTTCTAGTCCTGATACAATGAAGTGAACCAATGGTATTTCAGTTAACTTAACAATGACCTCAGAATTTAGAAAATCTAACCAAACATCAAAAAGTTATTTCAAAACAGAAAAAGGTAGCCTGACTGCCACACACCGCACCCAGCCCGAGTGGTAAGCAAGTAAAAGCAGCCCCAGCTCGATTCATTCACACCACAACTCCAAGACCAAGGAGTTATGGTCTGGATGAATCGAGCTGGGGCTGCTTTTACTTGCTTACCACTCGGGCTGGGTGAGTTGTGCGGCGGTCGGGCTACCTTTTTCTGTTTTGCAATATACTTTGGGTCTGGACAGATCTTTCCACAGCCTGCACCTTCACTGGCCAGCAGTATCCAACTAACCGGACTTTGATAGCCTGGGTTAGAACCCTCAAGCATTTAAAAAGTTATTGCTGCATGACTTAAGCCTAGTACACTAGGGCCGAATGCCGGGTGGCAAATTTGGCGCGTGTGTACTGCAGTTGGTCCATTTGGTCCTGTTCGGTCGGATTCTGTCGAAGGGGCATGACCCAAAGTGTTCCGGGGGGGGGTTCCCCTGTCAGAACACAATAGCACAGCAGCGGAGATCGTTGTACTAACGTTGGATAGCTAGTACAGCGGCTCCTCCTGAGCTGTCAGTTCTTTTTTCAGCCCTGCTGGGTTGAACAAAATAAAAATACTAGCGTGTACTAGGCTTTAGACCCCTTGTGCTCCAATGCCTGCAGTTTGTCAAAGTCTATGCCAGGCTGGGGCTGGACCAGGCTGAACGCTGTAGCGAATGGTATACACATATAGGGTCTTATTCATTTAGGGTCAAATGCCTAGAATGCAGAAGATATTCATTGTGTGCATTTATGCCCAGTTGGGGAGATTTTCCCTTCACTCCCTGCCCCAAAGATGCAGAAGGAATTGAGAGGAAATGTCTGCAAAGTATAAATATAAATATATATTTATAATATATTTGCCCATTGAAAGATTTACCTTCACCTCTTATTCTGGTGACCACTCAAAAAATTTTGGATCGCCCATCTCGTTCTGTTTTAATGACTATGGTCACCAAGACAAATAAAGAGGGTGAATCTCCCCAACAGGGACACAGGCAGCCATTAAAGTCTGAAAGGGGTTCTAACTCTTCACTTCTCTATCCAAAAGCACAAAAGGAAAAAAATGTGGCTATACATACTTGTATTTCCCAAACATAATAAAAACTATAACAAGTAAAATATAAAGAGTATGGTTCCCCTTTAAGGCACCCCCACCACCATAACATTAGCGTCAGGATTAAATATCACAGAGCCAAAAAAGAGAGCAGCAGTAGGTCTGGTTTCAGAATTAGTATCATTTCCCTTTAAAGGGGATTACAGAAGTTTTAAACTGAAAGGCAATTCATTAGCTATTATTTATTCTGGTACTGTTATTTATTATATTGCAGCAGTTAAAAATCTCTCACTTCTGCCATAACAGATGGAATATAATACAAAAAAGATGTTATAAGTAGAGTGCTAAAACAGATACAGTTGTGATAGAATCAGTAACCACAACACTCGTTCCTGCCCCATTTACTCACATGGGAGGAAGCCTGTCCCAGCAATATACACACACTACTACCGTAATCCTAGAAGTACAACAGCCAGTCTCTGATGCTGAAGAAGGAAGTCATTTGAAATGCCTAACAATGCTAATCATTGCCAACTGCTAGCCATGCTAAAGTTCATCCAAAGCCCCATTTCTTTTTTTTTCGATTTGGATGAAGTGTAGAAGGGTTAGATCCTTTTTCAAGTTTCCAATGCTGTCTGTGTCCCTGCTGGGCAAAGTAATATTCTCTTTATATGTCTTGGTTATTGTTGTCACCAAAGGATGGAAAGTTATAAAATGTTAGGCCCCATTCACACCTGAGTGTTTTGTAGCTTGAAGCCTGAAGCTACAAAACGCTGGAGAGGAATAAATCAATTATTCTCTATAGAGATGGTTCACATCTCCACTCCAAAATGCCAGAAGCCAAATGCCTGAAGCTCAAAAAAGTTCTGGAGCTTTTTTGAAGCTCAATTCGGGCAGATTTAGGTGGCAAAAATGTGGCAAAAATCACGGTAAAATCGCATGAATTTCTGCGTGGAAACGCTACGCTCAGGTGTGAATGCAGCTTTACTGTTGACACTGGCACGGAGGGGGCACCTACACAGTGACAACTAGAGGTGAACTCAGGCATCCTCCGAACTCATCACTAACCCAAACTCCGAACTTCTATTTTTTTGTACTCCAATGAGCTGCAGGCCAGGTCATTCCTTACTGAAGCTGCGGGCAGGGAATGACCTGGCCTGCAGCTCATTGGAGTACAAAGGAAGAGAAACAAACAAATGGCAACCACCCCAACCTATAACTGGCCTTTGCAGCAAGGAGAACATGGAAGCGCGACAAATTACAAAATCAACAAATAAAAATTGCCGGCTCACTTACCAGCCAGCCTGCAACAAACTTAAAGTGGATGTAAATTTTTTTTAATATATATATATATATATATATATATATATATATATATATATATATATATCATACTGTAGAGTATAAGATTTCCTATCATTTGAGCCCAGTCTTGCCACACAGAGTTAATCCATCTCTGAGCAATCCTCTTTTATTGTTCAGTGAGATAAATCTTGACAAACTGAGAAAAACTTTGTCAAATCCTCCACCTTGCTGTGAGTGACAAGCGATTTACATATCTCGTGCACTAGCCTAAGAGCCATGCAGTATTTTTTAATTCCCTCCCACTCCTTTCTTCTGCAGCTCTGCAAGGATTGGCTGTTCCACACCTCAGCATGATTTGGCATGCTGAAGTCATGTGGTTAGTTTCCTGTCTTTTCACTGGATGTTAGAGATTATAGCAGAAGTTCAGTGTAAGAAATACACACGAGAAAATGGATATTGACAAGGGGAGTGTAGAGGTGGGCGGGGAGTGTACTGACATCACGACTCCACCCACCGAGCTCCAGACAACAGACCCACCCACAGAATCTGCAGTTTTTCGGATCTAATAACAGACAGAGGGGAGACATTTGACAGGTAAAGATACATGCAGGAGGCATTTATATCCTTATAGATAACCCCTATGGCAGTAGTTTAGAAAGGATGACATTGGGTTTACATCCACTTTAAAGGGGTTGTAAACCCTCGTGTTTTTTCACCTTAATGCATCCTATGCATTAAGGTGAAAAAACTTCTGGCAGTGACCGGCCCCCGAACCCCCCATTTTACTTACCTAAGTCCCTCATCCCACGCACTCGCCCTCTCTGCACGGGGTCCTGGCTCTTGATTGGATAGATTGATAGATCGATGACATTGGCTCCTGCTGCTGTCAATCAAATCCAATGACGCAGGTGCTGGGGGGGGGGCAAGTCCGGCATTCGTGTCTATGGACGCAAATGCTGGAGTCGGGAGCACCCTGCGGGAGAACGCTTCTCCTAGGAGGTTATCTGATGCGAGGAGGAGCCGCGAGAGCCGCCGAAGGACCCCAGAAGAGGATGATCGGGGCCACTCTGTGCAAAATGAACTGCACAGCTGAGGTAAGTATCATGTTTGTTATTTAAAAAAAAAAAAAAAACAGGAAGGTTTACAATCACTTTAATTGACCCTGTCTAACAGTTCACATTAAAACCAAACATGCGTAAGCTGCAGCAACCGCATCACGTAACCCCAGTGTTTTGCAGTCCTAACTCTATATCTTTTAAAGTCTGTAGCATATATATAATAATTTATAGATTAAAGGCAGGTATGCCTGGAGGGGGCCCACCCATCCTTAAAGGTATAGGGACACACTATTCAGTTAGATAAATCTTGACAAACAGAGAAAAACTTTGTCAAATCCTCCCCCTTGCTGTGAGTGACAGGTGATTTACATATCTCGTGCACTAGCCTAAGACATGCATTATTTTTTAATTCCCACCCCCACTCCTTTCTTCAGCAGCTCTGCAAGGATTGGCTGTTCCACACCTCAGCATGATTTGGCATGCTGAAATCATGTGGTTACTTTCCTGTCTTTTCACTGGATGTTAGAGATCATAGCAGAAGTTCAGTGTAAGAAATACACAGGAGAAAATGCATATTGACAAGGGGAGTGTAGAGGTGGGCGGGGAGTCTACTGACATCACGACTCCACCCACCAAGCTCCAGACAACAGACCCACCCACAGAATCTGCAGTTTTTCGGGTCTAATAACAGACAGAGGGGAGACATTTGACAGGTAAAGATACATGCAGGAGTTTACTTGTGAAAAAAAAAAAGATACATTCAGGAGGCATGTAAAGCCTTAGTGACACTATTTTAATATCCTTAGTGACACTATTTTAATAATAAGTGCAAAACTTAATAATTCAAATAACAGAGGATAACACAATAATAAATAAATAGATAATTGTACCAAAAAAAAAAAATGAAAAAAACCTCAACATGTGAGAGCAAATAAATAAAAAAATGTGTTTAAAGCAGAGTTCCGCCCATAAAATGTACTTTACATAATTCAACTGTAATCTCCTTCAGCAACAACATTTGGATTTTTTTTTTTTATTCACTCCTTCTGCACTGTTGCTATAGGGTCCCTTGTAGTCTGCCACTCCCTCTCCGCGGCGATTTACGTAATTTCCCTCGGCGCCAGTGCTCGCTAGTGCTCCTGGGAGATGTGTGTCATCCTTTCCCAGGAGTCAGTGGGCAGCGCCAAGGGCTAGCATTGCGTTTTTTAGAAGTTTCCTGAGAAGTTTCCTGAGAAGTTTCCTGCGCTGCGAGTTGTGCATACTGCACATGTGCGAGAATGGGTGGTGTATGCTAATTATTCAGCAGCACCGTATCCCAGAAGTTTATCCTTGTGGGCTTCGCCTTCCGACAAGCAAGGTTGGAATGCACATCAAGGATAAATATAAGGTTAGTTTTTAGATAAAATATTAACTATAGCGGCGCAATTGATCAGACTAATGAGTGCCATATTATAGTAGTATCATGATAATAGATGGATTTTTAAAAAAAATAGTTATATGTCGTTGGAACTCCGCTTTAAGTCTAAATAACAAACAAAAATCTCTTGTGTGTGCATTCTACTCCAAATGAAGCTCCACCAACATGCTTCACACAAAAAGGCTTACCAGAACACAGGACACTGTTCTCATTATCAGGAAGCCAGTAAAGAGCAATTTTTTATAGCTGGTGCTTAAAGCCCAACTCCAACAAAACAGTGGAGCTCTGCCTCATTTAGGCCTAGGGGTCATAGAAAAGAAGATTTACTTACCTGATCCTCTGCACTGCTACACCGGTCTTCTCCACAATGCTCCAGCGGTCTAAGGTCCTGATGTCATCAAGACCCATGCAGGGTTCATAGTCATGATGATGTGATGGGCTGAGGTACAGTCTACCACTGGAGCATGAGGGAGTGCCATTTGCCAGGGGAGTGGATAGGGTAAGTAAAAGTGCTCCTCCTAGAACACATGAGCAATTTACCCTTGCAGTGTGGGAGCGCATCTAGGCCAGAGCTGAGCTTTATGCAAGTGCCGTTAGCCAGAAAGTGCCTGAAGGAGGTTGGAGGAAATCGGCAGTGATGAGATGCAATCAGGTGAAAATAGTATTTTATGAAAAGAAAAAGGGCAACGAGCGCCAAATAAAGGTTCAAGAGTCCGAAAATTTTAATGATAAAAAAAAATTCACAGCAGAACTCAAGGTAGCCAACAGATCTCTGGGGTAAAATTCTTCAAGGCTATAAAAACAATCATATACAATATAGAAAATGGAAGTATAAGTAAAATATATAGAATACGTCATTCTGTAATGGTCCAATTTAAATTAAAAAGAATACTGTGATATAAATAACAAATGCATTAGACTGAACAAATCCAAAAAACACACAATATGAAGGAAAATGTGAGTACATTAAAAAAAATCCAGATAATTAAATAAAAAATTAAATTAAAAACATACAATATGAAATAATGAAAGAGGGATATACAGTATCTCACAAAAGTGAGTACACCTCTCACATTTTTGTAAATATTATATTATACCTTTTCATGTGACAACACTGAAGAAATTACACTTTGCTACAATGTAAAGTAGTGAGTGTACAGCTTGTATAACAGTGTAAATTTGCTGTCCCCTCAAAATAACTCAACACAGCCATTAATGTCTAAACCGCTGGCAACAAAAGTGAGTACACGCCAAAGTGAAAATGTCCAAACTGGGCCCAAAGTGTCAATATTTTGTGTGGCCACCATTATTTTCCAGCACTGCCTTAACCATCTTGGACATTGAGTTCACCAGAGCTTCACAGGTTGCCACTGGAGTCCTCTTCCACTCCTCCATGAGGACATCACAAAGCTGGTGGATGTTAGGGACCTTGCGCTCCTCCAACTTCCATTTGAGGATGCCCCACAGATGCTCAATAGGGTTTAGGTCTGGAGACATGCTTGGCCAGTCCATCACCTTTACCCTCATCTTTTTTAGCAAGGCAGTGGTCATCTTGGAGGTGTGTTTTGGGGTCGTTATGTTGGAATACTGCCCTGCGGCCCAGTTTCCGAAGGGAGGAGATCATTCTCTGCTTTAGTATGTCACAGTACATGTTGGCCTTCATGGTTCCCTCAATGAACTGTAGCTCCCCAGTGCTGGCAGCACTCATGCAGCCCCAGACCATGACACTCTCACCACCATGCTTGACTGTAGGCAAGACGCACCTGTCTTTGTACTCACCTGATTACCGCCACACATGCTTGACACCATCTGAACCAAATAAATTTATCTTGGTCTCATCAGACCACAGGACATGGTTTCAGTAATCCATGTCCATAGTCTGCTTGTCTTCAGCAAACTGTTTGCAGGCTTTTTGTGCATCATCTTTAGATGAGGCTTCCTTCTGGGATGACAGCCATGCAGACCAACTTGATGCAGTGTGTTGCGTATGGTCCGAGCACTGACAGGCTGACCCCCCACCCTTTTAACCTCTGCAGCAATGCTGGCAGCACTTATATGTCTAATTCCCAAAGACAACCTGCTGGTTGGAAGCTAAACAGTGGGGACCTTGAGCGGAGAGTGTGAACAAGTTTTGCTTTTGACTGCTGGTGATTGCTGTGTTGCATTTTTAGGTTCTTTTTGGGGCTTTTCCTTGTAGCTTTTTAAGACCTTTTTCTGTCACTTTTTAAACAGCCTTTTTTTTCATTTCTTCCTTCAGCCTACTAATTAAGAGCAGGGGAGTGGTACATGGCAGGTTCCGGCAGGGGCCAGCACAGAGGTGGGTGGAGACAAAGAGGTGCAGACACTAGGAAATAGTAGATGGGTTGAGTCAGGAAGGGTAGAGGGGGAAGTGCCAGGGAGGCCAATCCAGGGCTGGAGCATCCCAATAAGTACGCTCCATTGAGTGACATTGGTGAAACCAGTCAGGGACCAGCACTGGAGCTGAGGGACTCTCCTAGCTGCCGGGGGAAGAACTCCTCCAGTGAGAGTGGGGGGGAAGCGAAGGGAAAGGAAAGACAGATTCTGGTGGTAGGGGACTCAATTCTTAGAAGGACGGAGAGGGCAATCAGTAACAAAGACCTGAAGCACCGAACTGTAGACTGTTGTCTACCAGGCGCTCGGGTTTGGCACATCACGGATCTGGTGGACAGATTACTGGGAGGGGCTAGGGAAGACCCGGCTGTCATGGTGCACATTAATGACAAAGTCAGAGGCAGATGGAGTGTCCTAATGAACGATTTTAGGGACTTGGGAGCTAAATTAAGGAAAAGGTCCTCGAAGGTAGTATTCTCAGGAATACTACCGGTACATCAAGCCACACCAGAAAGGCAGAGGGAGATTAGGGAAGTAAACAAGTGGCTGAGCAGCTGGTGTAGTAAGGAGGGGTTTGAGTCCCTGGAGGACTGGGCCAACTTCTCAGTCGATCACCAGTACTATAGAAGGGACGGACTAAACCTAAATGAGGCGGTTGCAGATCAGCTGGGAGTAAAGATGGGCAAAAAGTTAGAGGGGTTTTAAAACTAGGCAACGGGAGGAGGGCCCAGGGGTACAGATAGCCGGCGCGGAACATATTCCAGGTAGTATTGGGGGCATTAGTGGTAGGTTGACAAAAGCACATAACCCCAAGGTCAGTATAGTAACAAGTCCTAGTTGCAATCTTGGAACACCCAATAAGAGGATAGTATGCGACCGGTCTACACTACGTGGCATGTTCACCAATCCCAGGAGCCTGGCGGACAAGATGGGTGAACTAGAGATACTGTTGTACGAGGAGGATTTGGATTTTGTGGGAATTTCAGAGACTTGGTTCAACAGCTCTCATGATTGGCTGGCAAGCATTCAATGGTATACTCTTTATCACAGGGATAGAGAGGGTAAAAAAGGGGGAGGGGTATGCCTATATATCAAGAATAATGTACAAGTGAATGTGAGAGATGACATCACTAGGAGAGCTCGGGAGGAGGTGGAAACCTTATGGGTAGAGCTTCAAAGGGATGAAGCTAAGGGGAAAATAATACTGAGAGTATGCTATAAGCCCCCTAACCTGAAAGAGGAGGGGGAGACAGGTCTCCAATCAAAAGTTGGATTAGCAGCAAGGATGGGAAGTGTTATCATAATGGGGGATTTAATTATTCAGACATAGAATAGGCGGAGGGAACCACTCATTCGTCTAAGGCTTGCCAGTTCCTAAATGTCTTGCAGGACAATTTCATGGTTCATATGGTAGACGCACCAACTAGAAATATAGCGTTACTGGATCTACTGATTACCAACAATACAGACCTGATCACAGATGTGGAAATACAGGTCAATTTAGGAAACAGTGATCACAGGTCAATTGGCTTCAGTATAAATCACACAAATAGGAAACATATGGGGAATACAAAGACACTGAATTTCAAAAGAGCCAACTTCCCTAAACTACTAACCTTGCTAGAAGGCATGAACTGGGATAAAATCTTAGGAACAAAGAACACGGATAAGAGATAGGTTTGCTTTAAAAGCATATTAAATAAGGGCATTATTCAATGCATCCCATTGGGTAATAAATTTAAAAGAGCAAACAAAAGTCCTGGATGGCTTAACTCCAATGTAAAAATGCATATGAAAGCAAAGGAGAAGGCCTTCAAAAAATACATGGTTGAGGGATCATCATCAGCATTCAGACTTTATAAAGAATGCAACAAGAAATGTAATGCCCTGTACACACTATAGGATTTTCCGGCAACAAATGTTGGATGTGAGCTTGTTGTCGGAAAGTCCGACCGTGTGTATGCTCCATAGAACATTTGTTGTCGGAAATTCCGCCAACAAATGTTTGAGAGCTGGTTCTCAAATTTTCCGACAACAAAACTTGTTGTTGGAAATTCCGAGCGTGTGTACATAAGTCCGCCGCACAAAAGTCCACGCATGCTCGGAATCAAGCAGAAGAGCCGCACTGGCTATTGAACTTAATTTTTCTAGGCTCGTCGTATGTGTTGTACGTCACCACGTTCTTACGTTCGGAATTTCCGACAACATTTGTGTGACCGTGTGTATGCAAGACAAGTTTGAGCCAACATCCTTTGGAAAAAAATCCACGGTTTTGTTGTTGGAAATCCTATCGTGTGTACAGGGCATAAGGGTGCAATTAGCCTGGCTAAGATAGAACACGAAAGACACATCGTGGAGGAGCGCAAAAAAAATCCCAAGAAATTCTATATAATATTGGCCCTATAAAGAATGAGGAGGGACATCTGGTTACAAAGGATGGGGAGATGGCATACATACGTATGTGCGTCGTTTATGCATGGGGGGCTCAACATTTTTTTTGGGGGGGGTTTAAGCGCTTATGATACCTTTAATTTTATACTTTTATTTAAACGCAAGTTTGGAGTTTGGCTAAAGATGAGGATGCTTAAGCTCATCTCTACTCCACAACCTAACCATTCTTCTCCTTGTGAAAAAACAGAGGTGATGTTTGGGTAACACACGCAAAACAAGTCTTGGACCCGGGTTAACTGTATAGCCGATTTGACCCACCTTTGTCATTTTATCATCTCTAAGCCCATGTGAAAGAGACCATAAAGCCGGTCATGTCTGTTGTTTAATGACCTGTTAGACACTTATGGGATTAGGAACTGTAGCCTGGTTAGTTGCAGTTGTTAGTACAGTAGTCTATCATTTGCATTTAGAATGCTGTTCATTTGCATCTAATTTCAAATATCCAACCTAGCAACCTGCTAATGTTTAAAGCTGTATAATTATTGTGTGTTTTTGCAAACTGTTACCTAAAGCTGCTTCTTCCTAGATAATTACACCTTAATAATGATGCTTTTGTTTCTTAGGCCTCTTTATAAAGGGTGTTGATAGTGCAGAACTTTTCACATTTCCATTTTTGCTATTTGTATACCTTCTAGCAAGATTAATTCTACTTGTCCTGGTTATCATTGTCACAGGGACTGAAAATCTTATATTTTAAGTTGCTACCAGGACAGGAATCAAGATAAATCTTTTAAATGGGAAGGCAAAAAATGGGGGGGGGGGGGGGGGGGGGTGGAAGTTTTTATATATACCCTAAAGTGGTTGTAAACCTCAGACATGAAATATGAACAAAGCATATTCCTGTATAGCGTGTGCTTGTCTCAATCCAGAACACTAAGCCCCCCGTTCACCTCGGTGCAATTTGACAGGCCAATTGGGAGCCTATTGCTGGTAACAGGAGCATCCCAATCGGTGCAACGCACTGATTTTTAAAAGTAGTTCCTGCACTACTTTTGGTGACTTTGGGGGCGATTTCAATTGTATACAATTGAGACACAAGTCATATTGTAATTGAATGTTATTAAAAAATACCTTTCCTTTTCAATCTGCAGCCACTGCAATTTTCTGAAAATGCAACATGGCTACCTGGAAATGTTCTGTACACAGAATGTGTACAGAACACCCCCCAGAAACACCATTTCCTGCTTGTGTGATTGGCTCACTGATTTTCTAAGAAGTCTGCACTTGGATGCAAGTCAGATTTCAGGCATCGCCTGCAACAACACAAATGTCATTTTTGGTGAGATACTCCCAATAGGAACACATCTAAAGGGATGCAGACCCTGCAGCTTTCCTCATTGGTGCCCTGCAGGTGCACAGCTGACTCATAATTATAATTATAAAACCACTCCCATTAGACCCACTCAACACAGGGGCGCAGAGGAACAAACAGTGATTTCTTCAGAGTGCCAAAGGTAGGAATCTGCAACAAAGTTTGTTATAATCCTTGTAATGTACATAGATCTCCCAGAGGGAAATGTTTTTTTCTCAACAATAGTGGAGTTACGCTAAAAGCTTTCCACCCCCTGCTTTTCAGATCTGAGAGATCCTGTGTAAATTCTACACTTTTGAATGGATGTAGGGAAAAGACAGCTGTAGTTACACAGGTACAACTTATGTCGGAGGATATGTTTCATCTCTGTGTATCACCTGAGGTCAGTCACTTCACTGGGTATAGGTAAGAGTTTACATCCACTTTAAAGTGGAACTTTACTACCTCAGGCTGGGTTCACACTTGTGCGAGTGGTTATGTATGCGGGACAGCATGTAAATCAAACCCGTTCTGCTACAATGAAACCGTGCTACTCCTTTGCAGACTCGTGGGGCTGCCATTCATTCTTAATGGCACCCCCATGCATCTGAAAATGCATTGTGTTTTCGGTTGTGGGATTTCCCTCCAGCTGTGTTTTAAAAAAGGCGCAGAAACCTTTTTCCTGCTTAAATACAGACACACCAGCCCATCCAAATGAATAGGCTGCCGTGCCCGCGCAAACGCTGCTCACATAGCCGCTTAGGTGTGAACCTAGTCTCAATCAACATGAAATACCAGTATTTTTCCTTGTCAAAAGAAGTTTATTGAGTATACAATATTATAAAGATACATAAAGTAGGTTTACAAGGATCTATAAAGTAAGCTCATTGTTTTACAGTAGGGTTTATATAGGTAAATATCATGAAATTTCAAATATTAAACCTTGGGTTCACGTAAACCTAAATTAAAGATATATATCATTTCCTTAGTTACTTTTGTAGGTATTTAAATGATTTATACCTACTATACATATTGTTTACAGGTAGAGTGTATATAGGTCAAATAAATTCTGATAATGAGCTTTAATCGTAAAGTGGAGAAAAGGAAAGAGAAAGAAGAAAAAGGGTAGAAAGGCAGAGGTATGGTCCACAAGGTTGTCCCGCTCGTCAGTTTATTATTCTTTTTAGTTCTCTTTGAAGCTTTAGAATGGGTGTCTCTGTATGTCATTTAATCTGTTACCATTGCAACAGGACAGAGTCATTGAAATTTGACAGGAACTGTTGTTTTATCCAAGGATGCCAAAGTTTTTCAAATTTTGGAATTTGATTTTGATCGATGGCTACCATCTTAGCATGGGACATTGTATTATTCATTCTGTGAATTGTTTCTGCTAGTACCAATGTAGGAGATTTCCATGCCTTGGCCACTGTTTGTTTTGCAGCCGTTATTAGTTGGATCATAAGTTTGAATTGAGAGAGTGTTAACCATTCCGGTTTTAGATTAAGTAAAGTTATATATGGATCTGGTTGTATTATTTTTTTAAATATTTTAGATCACAAAATCAATCACAAAGACTTCCTTCCAGAAGGTTTGGATTACTGGGCACGTCCACCATATGTGTAAATGTGTGCCTATTTCTGGGCATCCTCGAAAACAAAGAGCTGAGGTATTAGGTGAATATTTTGCCACTCTAGCGGGTACAAGGTACCAGCGAGTTAGGACTTTATAATTTGTCTCCAGTGTTAAGATGTTGGGTGAAGATGACTTAGCTGTGAGCCATATGTTAGACCAATCCGTGTCTTCTAAAGTTCGTCCCAGGTCCTCCTCCCACCTCTGAACATAAGAGGGTCTATTAAGATTTACTACTCCATATAATTGATTATAAAGTGATGAAATTGTACCTTTAGCAAATGGATCTTTTGTACTGATTGATTCAAAAATGGATAATTGGGATAATGGTGTATCCCCCTTTAGGAATGGTGTATAGAAATTTTTGATTTGGAGATATCTAAATATCTCAGAGTTTGGTAGATCATATTTTTCTCTAAGCGATGGGAATGAAAGGAATGATTTAGATGCTATGAAGTCATTTAGTGTCTGAATGCCTGATGTTGTCCAAGCTTTAAAAGAATTTGGGTAGATCCATGCCGGATAAAAGGCCGGATTTCTGATAAAAGAAAGGAGAGGATTGTGTGGAGATTGTAACTGATATTTGGTTTTTAGTTTATCCCAGAGAGATAAGAAGTGTTTAGTTATGGGATTATGAATTTTAAAGCGGTCTTTAGGATCAAGCCATAACAAGTTTGGTATTAATAGAGGGTCATTTTCTGAAGCCTCTATAAATACCCATAATGGAATTTCCTGTTTTGCATGGTATTTGGACAGACTGGCCAAATGTGCTGCTCTGTAGTAGTTAGTAAAATTAGGGTATCCCAGGCCCCCTTTATTTTTGGGAAGATGTAGTGTGTGTATAGGTATACATGGTTTAGAAGAGCCCCATATAAAGGAAGTTGCTCTTTTTTGTACTATTCTCAAAAAATAGGAAGGAATTGGAATAGGGAGGACTCTGAATAGATAAAGCAATTTGGGTAGAATAGTCATTTTGATTGCATTAATCTTCCCTATCCAGGATAAAGGAAGTTGCGACCATTGTTTTATTAGGTTTGTGATCTGTCTTAATACAGGAGGATAATTAGTTGAGAATAAGTCAGAATGAGATGCTGTTAAATGAATTCCAAGATATGGGATTGATTTTTCTGCCCATGTGAATGGGAGTGCAGCCCTAGCCGGGATCAATTCCATGTTTGTGAGCGAAATATTAAGCACTAGGCATTTCTTAGGATTAATCATAAGGCCGGATAGGGCTGCAAATCCATCAAGAGCTGGTATTAAGTTCGGACCAGAGACCTGTGGTGATGGGTTCGAGTATAAGGGCAAATAATAAGGGAGATAATGGGCAACCCTGTCGGGTACCTCTTTCGATATTAAAGGCATCAGATTTGTATCCAGCATATTTTATATAGGCTTTGGGTTTATTATATAATGCTTTGATCCATGTTAAAAAGTGGGGTCCAAAACCCCATTTTTGTAATGAATATTGCATATATTGCCAGGATACTGTGTCAAATGCCCTCTTAATATCGAGAGATAGAAAACAAAGGGATTTTCCGTTTTTTAGCAATATGTGCCAATAACACTGCCCTGCGTATATTATCGCCTGCCTGTCTATTTGGCATGAAGCCTACTTGATCTCTATGTATTAATTTTCCTATAATGCTATTGAGGCGTTTTGCTATTATTTTTGCTAATAATTTAATATCAAGGTTTAACAGAGAGATAGGCCGATAATTCACACAGGAAGTATCATCAGAAAGGGGTTTTGGGATCATACAAACAATTGCCATTAGTGTTTCTTGCCGAAAAGAATGTCCTTCTAGAAGTTTGTTAAAAGTTTCAGTGAGAATGGGAGAGAGTATTTCTGAGAATGTTTTATAGTATAAAGCCGAGTAGCCGTCTGGGCCTGGTCTTTTGTTAAGTTTTAGGTCTTTTATGGCGTTAGCAACTTCATCCATAGTTATAGGCTCATCCAAACTGCTTTTTTGATTCTGAGACAACTCAGGTAAGGTTATTTTTGAGAAGAAGGATTCAGCCTCTGTAGGATTAAATTCATTGTTTGTCTCGTATAAAGTTGCGAGATGTGAGTGAAATTTATGGACTATTTTAACTGGATTACAAGTATAAACATTTTTTGATAATTTCAAACGTATTGGTTTGAAAGATTTGTTAGTTGAATTTAATGCCCGAGCCAAATATGTACCTGGTTTGTTTGTATTCATGTAGAAATTGTGTTTGGAGCGTTTGAGGGATTTATCAACTGACTCAGTGAGAAATAGATCGTATTCCAATCTAGATTTTTCCAGATGAGATTTTGTACTCTGAGATGGATTATCTTGGAATGATATGTAGGCTGCATTAAAATTGAGTTCTAGTTTTTTTGCTAGATTTTTGCGTTCCCGTTTAAATAGTGCCATTTGTCTTTGTATTGTACCACGCAAGACAGGCTTATGAGCTTCCCACAGTGTTATTGGGGAAATGTCTGTTGTATTATTAATTGATATGTATTCCTTTAAAGCTTGTTCAATGGCCATCTGATGTAGTGGGTGTTTGAGCATTATGTCCGGTAAGTACCACGTTGGGTCATGCGCTTTTGGTATGGCTGAGGCTATAGTAGTGTATACTGCATTATGGTCAGACCACGGAATCGGAATTATATCTGATGCAATAATTTCTGGTATCATTCCTATTGTTAGAAAAATATGATCTATTCTGGTGAAGGTTTGATGAGGGTGTGAGAAATAAGTGAATTTCTTTTTCATTGGGTTACTTTCTCTCCACGAATGTACCAGATTGTATTTGGAAAGAAGTTGAGAAAAAGGTAATCTAGAGGTTATTTTGGATGGTGTAAAAGGTGATTTATCTAGAAATGGGAGGAGGACCTGGTTCGAATCCCCGCACGTTATCACTGTTCCTATTTTGTGTGTATTAATCACTTGTAATATATGTGAGAGGAATGGTGTAGGTTGTTTGTTAGGAGCGTAGTAGGAAATCACCGTGATTGCTGTATCCATTATATAACCCATGAGTATCAGGTATCTACCTTCTGGGTCTTTAATTTCTGATGATAAGGTGAATGGTGTGGATCGGTGAAATGCAATTAGAGTACCCCTTTGTTTGGTACAGGCAGAAGCCGTGTAAATTTGTTGATAAAAAGGAGAAATATATTTTGGAGTAGAATCTTTGGTGAAGTGTGTTTCTTGGAGGCATACTATGTGAGCCTTCTTGTTATGGAAAGTACGGAAGGCTTTGGTCCTTTTCTGAGGGACATTTATTCCCTGAACATTCAGGGAAAGTATATTCAGTGGTGCCATGGCAACAGATCAAATAGTTTTGACTTACTTTTTGTTATGCAGAGCTGACTGCGCAGATCAACCTGTGTGGACTGAAGAGATGAAAAGACAGAAAAGAAACCAGTGAATTCTGGAGTAAAGAGTAAACAAAAAACATATGAGATTAGATGATACATTGTATAAATTATTTTTTGCAAGTAATCACAATTTACCCGTGAAAGAGAATAAATATCTCTCTCAGGGGAATAAGTGCCTTCGTCACACTCCCACATAATATGGTTGGGAGAATGAGGAGGGCTAATGGGGGTACACTGATCTTCCGCTTACAGGAGAGAAGTGCTATGTCAAAAGACATCAAAATGATGATTCATTAATTGGAGTGCAGAATATAGTTTTTGTTGAAATTATTTATTCCAGGGTGGTTGTATATGGTTAGTCTTGCCCTAGGCTAAATAATTCAGATAGAAAGGTACTGTTAATAACTTTGGTATTGATGAAGATAGTTTGAATTATTTTGGGATTTTAACCCTTTTAGAGTAAACAATTACATATTTTATTCATATGTAACTGTTTAGATATGTTAACTCATAAAATTGAGGTTGTATTGCTTCAGATTAGAATAAACAAAAACATAGTTCTAGGAACTAGTTAGGTAATAATATATTTGTTTTAAGAAAAGAAAGAAAAGCTTCCATTACTTCTGGATTATTGAACATAATTGTCCTAAAAAGTAATAAATCTATTGTTATTACCTGAAAATGTATAACTGAACAAGAATTTCCTTATTTCACTTATATATTCTAAGGCTATATGAATCAGAAGTAATAAGAAATATAACTGGAATGTAACATGATCCCACACAGTGTGTGACTATCAGAATGCAGTTACATTCAGTTATAAATACAGGTTTTTTATAGAGAACCATCTCTTAGTATAATAAATGAAGAGATATCAGGAATTAGGATGTCAGTCCATTGAATCTTCTTGGTCCATGGATGATGTGGCATAACGGCCTCTTTTGTGAGAATGATGATTCCCATTTTGTTCTGAAATTTTCTGGGTGTTGCCTGAAGGTGAAGATGATGCCATTCTTCTGCGTGTGGGAGAGTTGCTGCTTGTGGGTTCTGTCAGATTTAATTTTAAAAGGGTTTGTTGTAGTTCATCTGCTGATCTGCTTCTGTAAATTTTACCTTGGTAGTTAAATCTGACTTAAAAGGGGAAGCCCCATTGATACATAATGTTGTGGCATTGCAGTTCCATTAGTTGGGGTTTCATGGACCGTCTTTTAGTAATAGTAAGTTGGGATAGGTCAGCAAAAATTTGATAATTGTGTCCTTGAAAAATAAGTTCCTTTTTTTATCTTGCAGCAATTAGTATTTGTTCTTTCGTTCTGTAATAATGAAATTTTGTGATTATGTCACGTGGGGGTCCATCTTTCTTTTTGGCTGTTAGGGCTCTGTGTACTCTGTCCAGTTCTAAACGTTCAATAGGGATATCTGGCTTTAGTTCTTGTAATAGAGCAGTAATAGTAGATTGCAGGTCTGTCACAGTTTCAGGTATTCCCCCTATGCGCAAGTTTGAACGTCTTGCTCTATTTTCGTAATCTTCGAGCTTAGTTTGAAGTATTAAATTCTCTTCTTTTAATTGTTCCAATTCTGTTATATTTTCTTGGGTTGTAATTTCAATTTCATCCATTTTTATTTCTAAGGCTGCGGTGCGGTTTCCCAGCTCTCTTATTTCTTTGGTTAGGCTGTTTGTTATTTGGTCTGAGGTTTGTTTTAAAGCCTTATGAAGCATCTTTTCAAATTGTAATAATATTACTGGGGATGCTGAGGTGGCTTGTGGAGAAGTTTGTGAGAGGATTTGTTCTGTATCTGACTCAAATGGAGAGTCTTGCTGTGACATTTTCTGTCTGTGAGAGCGCCCTGATGCTGTATATTGTGAGGTGACTGGAGCTGCTTTAGTTGCAGTGAGTGCCTGTGAGCTCTTTGTGAGGTGATTTTTATTTCTGCCACGGCTTCCTCCCAGTACCATATTTCCTGCCCAAACTTTCACAGTTTTTTCCCTGGGGCAAAAAGGTTCAAATGGATACCTTTTGAGCCTGCAGGCTCCGCTTTGTCCTTCTCTTCTCTCCTCAGCGGTGCAGAGCTCTAACAATGCATGTCTGCTCCGCTAGGCTCCGCCCATGCACCCTCGAAATACCAGTATTTTTAATCCTTATGCTGCTGGCCTTACTAAATAAATAGGTAAGTATATTATATATATTTGTTTTTTGAATTAAAAAAGGTTTCATTGAACACATTAAACAGCTTCCAATGCAAGTATTATATATTTTTTAGTTTTACATTTCAAATATATTTTTTTTTTTTTACATTTCTTCAGTTGCTTCCTGGTTTCAGGCCTAGGCAAATTATGTCATACATCCCAGAAGTCTACATGGGCATTTTTTCTTTTATCTGGAGAGGACAGGAGGAGCTTTCTCAGCTAAACACACCCTCCTGTCTATATGCTTGATCTAGCGAAACATACCTGTGAGTTTATACATTTTTATTTGGGACATTTGTAAACATATATAATGATTTGAAATGTTATAATTCATACTGTGTGCTTACCTGCATTTCAATGCATTCAGATTACTTGCATCCAGGGGCAGCTTAGATTCTCTGAACATGTGTAATTGCAAGTATATTTAGTGCTCATGCACACAGGCATATGAAAATAAAGCAACTAGTATGCATGATTTTGCTGGGATTCTGTTGCTAGGGTGCAGACAGCTATTGCCATCCAGCATCCTCAGACACTAGGATGCAGATGGCTTTCTTGAGAATTCTATCCATTGCTAGGACACAGCTGGGTTGTCAAGGAAGGTGCCTATGACTTACATTGCTAGGATGCAGACAGTTTCTCAAGGGAGCTGCCAAACAACCTCAGTTGCTAGGTCACAGACAGCTTATCAAGCAAGCTCCCTAACATCCTCAGTTGCTAGGACATAGGTGGCTTCCAAGAAAGCTGTCTAATGTATTGTTTGCTAGGACGCAGTTAGCTATTGCTGCCTAGTATCATCCATAGCTAAGATGCAGGTGGCTATACAAGAAAGTGGCATTCTTCCATTGCTAGGATGCAGGTGGCTCATTAGGCCTAGCACCCTTTTGTTTCTAGGATGCAGACAGCTCCTTACACTTAGCATCATTTTGTTGCTAGGATGCAGGAGGCTTCTTATGACTAGCATCATTGCGTTGCTAGAATGCAGACAGCTTCTTATGCCAAGCATCATTTCGTTGCTAGGATGCAGGCAGCTCTTGTACCCAAATGGAGTGTATTTGTGCTGTATACTGTACAAATGTAAACGTTGGCACAAGGTTTACATGCGTACAGTGTAAAGTACAATCTAAACGCAGGACCGCAGAGTTTTTTTATTTTTGTTTGTTTGTTTTTTACGGATTTGAATGTAGCACATGTAGGGCTGCAGTTAATGATTATTTTCATAATCGATTAGTTGGCCAATTATTATTTGGATTAATCAAGTAATTGGATAAAAAAAACTAAAAAAAGTGTGTGGTGTATAATTTAGTTAATATGTAAAGTTTAAAAAAAAGACAATTTATTCTTGAATATCTACAGTATATGCAGTGGTAAATATAAATAACCAGCTATATGGTTAGGTAACAAAATATTGAATCCACTCTGAGAATAACAGACAGAAGAAATGTATCTACTATTAATGGTTGAATCTGGTACAGATCATTGAACTCAGGGCGGTTTACACTAGATGCGGTACAAATTCACAGCGGATTTGCTACAATCTGCACCGCATCAAAATCGCAACCTGTTCATGCAAACTGATTGCAAAGTGTATGTTAAGTTAAAGAGGGAGTCCACCTAAAAAAAATTATTATCCACTTCAGCCCCGGAAGGATTTACCCCCTTCCTGACCAGAGCACTTTTTACAATTCGGCACTGCGTCGCTTTAACTGCTAATTGCGGGGTCATGCAATGCTCTACCCAAACGAAATTTGCGTCCTTTTCTTCCCACAAATAGAGCTTTCTTTTGATGGTATTTGATCACCTCTGCCGTTTTTATTTTTTGCGCTATAAACGGAAAAAGACTGAAAATTTTGAAAAAAAATGATATTTTCTACTTTTTGTTATAAAAAAAATCCAATAAACTAAATTTTAGTCATACATTTAGGCCAAAATGTATTCGGCCACATGTCTTTGGTAAAAAAATGTCAATAAGCGTATATTTATTGGTTTGCGCAAAAGTTATAGCGTCTACAAACTAGGGTACATTTTCTGGAATTTACACAGCTTTTAGTTTATGACTGCCTATGTCATTTCTTGAGGTGCTAAAATGGCAGGGCAGTACAAAACCCCCCCAAATGACCCCATTTTGGAAAGTAGACACCCCAAGGAAATTGCTGAGAGGCATGTTGAACCCATTGAATATTTTTTTTTTTTGTCCCAAGTGATTGAATAATGACAAAAAAAAAAAAAAAAAATTTACAAAAAGTTGTCACTAAATGATATATTGCTCACACAGGCCATGGGCATATGTGGAATTGCACCCCAAAATACATTCAGCTGCTTCTCCTGAGTACGGGGATACCACATGTGTGGCACTTTTTGGGAGCCTAGCCGCGTACGGGGCCCCGAAAACCCAGCACCACCTTCAGGATTTCTAAGGGCATACATTTTTGATTTTACTCCTCACTACCTATCACAGTTTTGAAGGCCATAAAATGCCAAGATGGCACAAACCCCCCCCAAATGACCCCATTTTGGAAAGTAGACACCCCAAGCTATTTGCTGAGAGGCATGGTGAGTATTTTGCAGCTCTCATTTGTTTTTGAAAATGAAGAAAGACCAGAAAATTTTTTTTTTTTTTCTTTTTTCAATTTTCGAAACTTTGTGACAAAAAGTGAGGTCTGCAAAATACTCACTATACCTCTCAGCAAATAGCTTGGGGTGTCTACTTTCCAAAATGGGGTAATTTGGGGGGGGTTTGTGCCACCTGGGCATTCCATGGCCTCCGAAACTGTGATAGGCAGTGAAGAGTGAAAAATTTACGGCCTTAGAAAGCCTGAAGGCGGTGCTTGGTTTTCGGGGTCCCGTGCGCGACTAGGCTCCCAAAAAGTCCCACACATGTGGTATCCCCGTACTCAGGAGAAGCAACAGAATTTATTTTGGGGTGTAATTTCACATATTCCCATGGCATGTTTGAGCAATATAACATTTAGTGACAACTTTGAGCAAAAAAAAAAAAAAAAATTTGTCTCTTTCCCGCTACTTGTGTCACAATATAAAATATTCCATGGACTCGACATGCCTCTCAGCAAATAGCTTGGGTTGTCTACTTTCCAAAATGGGGTCATTTGGGGGGGGTTTGAACTGTCCTGGCATTTTATGCACAACATTTAGAAGCTTATGTCACACATCACCCACTCTTCTAACCACTTGAAGACAAAGCCCTTTCTGACACTTTTTGATTACATGAAAAAATTATTTTTTTTTGCAAGAAAATTACTTTGAACCCCCAAACATTATATATTATTTTAAAGCAAATGCCCTACAGATTAAAATGGTGGGTGTTTCATTTTTTTTTTTTCACACAGTATTTGCGCAGCGATTTTCAAACGCATTTTTTGGGGAAAAAACACACTTTTTTAAATTTTAATGCACTAAAACACACTATATTGCCCAAATGTTTGATGAAATAAAAAAGATGATCTTAGGCCGAGTACATGGATACCAAACATGACATGCTTTAAAATTGCGCACAAACGTGCAGTGGCAACAAAATTAATACATTTTTAAAAGCCTTTAAAAGCCTTTACAGGTTACCACTTTAGATTTACAGAGGAGGTCTACTGCTAAAATTACTGCCCTCGATCTGACCTTCGCGGTGATACCTCACATGCATGGTGCAATTGCTGTTTACATTTGACGCCTGACCGCCGCTTGCGTTCGCCTTAGCGCGAGAGCAGGGGGGACAGGGGTGCTTTTTATTTATTTATTTTTTTTCTTTATTATTTTTTTGCTTTTTTATCTTATTTTTAAACTGTTCCTTTCATTTTTTTTTTTTAAAATCATTTTTATTGTTATCTCAGGGAATGTAAATATCCCCTATGATAGCAATAGCTTCCCCAATTTCCCAATGGCGCTATTTACATCCGGCGAAATCTAAGTCATAAAATGCTCGTAGCTTCCGGTTTCTTAGGCCATAGAGATGTTTGGAGCCACTCTGGTCTCTGATCAGCTCTATGGTCAGCTGGCTGAATCACCGGCTGCATTCTCAGGTTCCCTGTTGAGACAGGAGAGCCAGAGAAAAACACGGAAGACGGTGGGGGGGGGCATTCCCTCCCACTGCTTGTAAAAGCAGTCTAGAGGCTAATTAGCCGCTAGGATTGCTTTTACATGAAAGCCGACCGCTGGCTAAAAAGAATGATACCAAGATGATACCTAAACCTGCAGGCATCATTCTGGTATAACCACTCAAAGTCGTGAATGGCGTACCTGAAGACAAAAAAATGGTTAACAATAAAGCACAGTAAACGGTAATGTATAAAAAATTGCATACCTGAAAAGCAAACATGATAAAACATAACAACAATAAAACATTGCAGAATAGAATACAGTAAAAAAGAACAGAACAATAGAGAGAGAGAATAGAGAGAGAGAACAATAAAACGACAACTATTTTTTTTTATTTTTGTTTGTGTTTTTTTTTTTACACTTTTTTTTTGTAACTGTAACTTTTATAACTGTAACCGGTTCCAGGTTCGGGTCTCTCAAAATGCGATGGCATCTTGGGAGACCCTGTGAAAGTGTGCCTAGTCTGTGGAATGCTGTACCCTACGCTAATACTCAACTAGTGAATGGTAGCGTTCAAAACATTCACCAATGCAAAGACCAGGATTGTCAGGACAGGAGGGACAATAATAGTGAGTGTCATGCCTATATCCGCGCTTGCTGCAGACACAACATCTTTTTTGGGGGGGTTCGTTGGGTAGGGGTACTCGGGAGGATATATAAATGCCTCTCATGAAGCCGACTGCATTTGGTTGGGGATGTGAATGGGGGAAGTACGGGCGCTGCAGAAGCGGTGGGTTCCCAATTAGGATTTGCGAATGCAGCAGGAAGGGCACTATGGGCACGACGGGCCTGTGTTTGTCTTTTTGGTGGCAGCGGGACACTACTCGTGCTTGCCACCTCACCAGCTTGAACTGCACTTATGGGACTCGCCACGTCACCAAGTGTTACTGCAGTGCTGGTTTGACTACGACCGGGGTGTACTAGGCCGCTGGTGCTTGCCAGTTCACCAAAACGCTACAAAAAAAAAGTGACAGTGATCGATCGATACTGCACTTGGGTGGGCTGGACTGGGCTGGGCCGGGCGGAGGGGCAAAACGCAGGTGCTAGCAGGTATCTGGGCTGATCCCGCTAACACTGCATTTTTGGGAACCCTAAACTGCTGGGGACGCTAGTATAGATCTGATCGGATCAGATATTGATGCGTTCAGATACTATACCACTAAGGGAGGTGTACGGTGCGTGTACGGTGCGTGTGTGGGTGTTCGCGGTACTGGCGCTAATCTGACGCTGCCTAGGGCGACGCATATCACCGCCGGGCGATCAGGGGGCTAAACCTTTTTTCGGTAATAAACGGCGGGTGCCCTGACACTATAAAAAATAAACGAACTAACCAGCGTCACCCGTAACGGTTATACGGTGATCAGTGGTAAAAGGGTTAACTAGGGGGCCATCAAGGGGTTAAAACATTTATTAGATAGTATATGGGGGTCCCTGTCGCTATAAAACACTGACGGCGAACCTAAATATTTACGTCCCTAACTAGCGTCACCAGCGACACTAATACAGCGATCAGAAAAATGATCGCTTAGCGACACTGGCGACAGGGGGTGATCAAGGGGTTAAAACTTTATTAGGGGGGGTAAGGGGGGTACCCTAGACCTACAGGGGGCTAAACCTTTATTTGGTAATAAACGGCGGGTGCCCTGACACTATAAAAAATAAACGAACTAACCAGCGTCACCCGTAACGGTTATATGGTGATCAGTGGTGAAAGGGTTAACTAGGGGGCAATCAAGGGGTTAAAACATTTATTAGGTAGTATATGGGGGTCCCTGTCACTATAAAACGCTGACGGCGAACCTAAATATTTACGTCCCTAACTAGCGTCACCAGCGACACTAATACAGCGATCAGAAAAATGATCGCTTAGCGACACTGGTGAGGGGGGGTGATCAAGGGGTTAAAACTTTATTAGGGGGGGTAAGGGGGGTACCCTAGACCTACAGGGGGGTAACAGTCACTACCCTAACACTGCTAACTGTCACAAACTGACGTTTCAGGTACGTGATTTTGCCTGCCCGTGCCGCTCTGCTCACGTATATAGGCGTGAGGCGGTCGGCAAGTGGTTAAAAGCCAGCAGCTACAAATACTGCAGCTGCTGACTTTTAACAAATGGACACTTACCTGTCCTGGAGTCCAGCGATGTCGGCACCTGAAGCCGATGAATCGCTTGGCTCTCGGTTGATGGCGCCGCCATTCTCTGTGAGGGAATCAGGAAGTGAAGCGTTGCAGGTTCACTTTCCATTTCCCTACTGCGAATGCGCGAGTCGTGCTGCGTGTCCTAAGTGGTCCCCGCTATCTCCTGGGACCTGTGTGTTTCCCAGGAGACAGCGGGGGGGTGGGGGGGGGGGTGCGGGAAGGGGGGTGACTCCCGTGGGAGTCTATTCCAGGAAGTGGGTGCAAATACCTGTATTAGACAGGTATCTGCACCCCCCTCCCCTCTGAAAGGTGCCAATTGTGGCACCGGCGGGGGGGAGGAATCAGATGAGCGGAAGTTCCACTTTTGGTTGGAACTCCGCTTTAACGACACCCCACAATCAGTTTGCAAAACGATTTGCTGAATTGGATCACATGGGTGTGAACACCCATGCGATCCGATCCCAGTGTGGACAAAAAAGGGTCCTACACGAGTTTGGTTCGAATGTGATGCAAATTCAGCCATACAGTTTGTATGGCTGAATTTGCATCCCACAGACATCGCATGTGATCTGCACAGCAGTGTGGTGCAAATCACATGCAATGTCTGGCATCGCACAAGTGTGAACTGGCCCTCAGAGATCAAAATTTTGAGTTAAAGAAAAAGAAACTTAAAAACACTGTTTTGCAGATTTTTAGACAGGCTTATAATATTATATTATGCATGACAGACTCCCTTGTAATAGGCAGGTAGCTTGATACAAGCTAGAGTACTTGTGTCTGCTGTCACTTATGTTGGGCATACATGAACACATTTTTCCTTTGAAAATTTTCATTAAGAACGTTTCAAATCATTAGTGGCGTCATATCAACGTTCCGTTTTTTACCACAGTAACGGGAAAATTGGAAGAATAGAAAACTTTTCTTGATCGAACAAATTATCAGACAGTTAATCAGACAATTATCAGACAAAATTAAACAATTATCAGACAAAATTACATTTTAAGTCTACAAAAGATCTCAGACTAGAGCTAATAGCAGCGAAGTAAAGAAGGTCATACACTTGGGTGGGCATACACATGTATATAATATACATGTGTGTGTATGTATAAATATATATATATATATATATATATATATACAGTGGGGACGGAAAGTATTCAGACCCCCTTACATTTTTCATTCATTTAAGTTCATTTTTTCTCCTCATTAATGTAAGCCACTCCTTTGTTATTTTAGCTGTGTGCTTAGGGTCATTGTCTTGTTGAAAGGTAAACCTTCGGCCCAGTCTGAGGTCCTCAGCACTCTAGAGAAGGTTTTCGTCCAGGATATCCCTGTACTTGGCCACATTCATCTTTCCCTCGATTGAAACCAGTCGTCCTGTCCCTGCAGCTGAAAAACACCCCCACAGCATGATGCTGCCACCACCATGCTTCACTGTTGGGACTGTATTGGACAGGTGATGAGCAGTAAGAAAAAAAGTGTAGCGCTATAATGTGTCAATAGAAAACATTAACATTAAAGTGTACTGATTGACCAGTAGTGTATATCCCAAAAATTAAATAATATTGAAACAAATAAACAAAAAGCAGTAAAGCAGTAGAAATTCCAAAATGTGCAAAGAGAACCACTCTTGTTTAAAACCTTTGAAATATGGCAATATAAAGAGTGTGTATCACACAGATTGAACCCGACCCCCTAAAGCCAACAACAGGCAGATAGGGATGGGAACAAGTGATAAGTCCCTGAAGTGAGAGAAGTTCTTATATTCAGGTAGAGACTTCTTAAAGCATAGATCCAGATCACATAGAAATGGTTGTTACTGATGGACTCCTCCACTGATCAGCCTGATGCAAAGAGTAATAAAAATGCCCTTACCAGACGCGGTGGACTCACAAGCCATACAGCGGTGAGTCGTACGAGCTTGAACCGTGTAGCACGGTAAGGTTATAGCTGTTCCTGGTCTGCAACCGGATGGACTCAAGAAGGACTCCAATCTCAAGCAGTCTCTCGGTTCGTCCTCCAGCGCTCTCTTGGGTCTCAGGTAGTTGGAGATAAGGAGAAAGTGGACAAAAGGAAGCTCCACATAGTGTAAATCCAATCAGGAGATTTATTGTATAAAAAATCTTTTCCAACGAAAAAATTCCAAATAAAAACCAATATTTCATAAAAACGTAATTAGCGCAGTAGACAGATGGTAAAGGTAGCGTCCTACACCCGACGCGTTTCGTCTGAGAAGACATCAACTGGGGTACAGCTAACCTCTCATCTGCTGCGCTATTTAATACAAAATGCTCTAATCCGCATTGGGGACACCTGCGTAGCGTGACTTCCGGGTTTGCGTCATGTGATGGTATTCGATGTCAGCTGACTTACTATCTGGCCTATCAACAAATTAAATTCAGGATCCAAACCAAGCCTCGGTTTGGATCCCGTGTACAGCCAATTCTAATTGGGCGGATGAGGACATGTGATCCCCACGTCCAGGCGTCACAGCACGGTGACGTGGAGCCCAATAATAAGCCCTTGTTAGCTGGCTTCTTATGGACGTATGCGTCACCACGCATCTATGTGGCGACGTCATACGTCCACTATACCCTCTCATTATACAAAATAATGCAGACGAACCGCTCGCTTTGCGCAGGCGCAGCAGCACGGAAATCCAAGTCCATCCCACCTAAGTTTATCAAGGGACAGTGTCTTCTGAACGACCATCGATCAAAAACACTTCCTCACTCCATTCGCCACTCATGTAAATCTCCATAACTAATAGGATTGGCGGACATAGATTTTATGTCATCCAAAGAGAAAATAATCACTGGGGCATAGGAGTAATATAGGTGCATGGACTAATAAAATCATTGAGGAGAACTCTGAATGTGGAACCCTGATAGTCACGACACACATGTTCCCCAATGTTTACAAACATTGTTCTTGAACCAAAAGGTACAGTCTCTTACACAGCTGTGTGTTACAAACTATCTAGTTGTGTAAAAATTGTATAAAAAATGCATAAAAAATGCATATAATATATAATATTGAAAAAGAAGAAGAAAAAATATATGCATAAATATATAATCCCAGGAAATAAAAATCCACCTGATGAGTTGGTCATGACAACCGAACCCATCTAGGAAGAACCCATGTCCAAAACAGGAGGTATGCAAGCCTCCTATTTGACCTCCTGTATTTGGGTCATGGGTATCTCCTGTTTAAATGTGAACAGAGAAAAGGAAGATAGGGAAAAAAGAGCAAAAAAATGAAGGAATCCAAAAAAATTGAATATTTGATTAAATGGACATAGTATGTATTGTAGAGTCTTTGTGGTAGAAATAGTGAAATCTACTATAAATTAGAATACCTACAGTCAACCAGAAAATATGTGTAGACATTTCCAGAGTGGAGGGAGGGCGTAATGAGGGTCTTAAGACTGATTTATAAACGCGTTTATGTCCCACTCGATGTTTAAACCGTGGGGTACATAACATTTAATTTGGTGTATCCACCAGGTTTCAAGTTTAGAGACTCCCCTTATGCTAGATTCCCCTCTCCAATGTGGAACGAACCTGTCTATAACCTGGAAAGTGGTTCCTACTGGATTGCGGTCGTGATATAATGCATAGTGTTTAGAAACGCTATGGTTAGTTTTGCCTTTCTTGATTGCTGTGATGTGTTCTTTCACCCTAGTGGTGAAATTACGTATTGTCCGACCAATATATTGTTTTTTACACGGACATGTAATGAGATATACAATGTATGGGGTTTTACATGTAGCGAATTGTTTTGTACTGTATATTTTGCCTGTAGTAGTAGAATTGAATGTATCCATTTTACGTGCTTGGCAAGCATTCCATTTGCAAACTGTGCATCTTCTACAAGGATAAAATCCTTGCATATTGTGGAAGAATGAAATTTTCTTTGGAGAATCTATTACATTCGGTGCGATTTGTCCTTTAATTGATGGAGCACCCCTAAATATAGTAGCAGCTTGTTCGGGTAGTACAGGGCCCAAAATGGTATCACTCTTCAATACTTTCCAGTGTTTTTTAATGATGTTTCTGACTTGTCTATGTTGAGTGGAAAAATTCGTTAAAAAAGACCATTTGTGCTTGGAATCTCCCTGTTTTTTAGGTTCACCTGATTGGGCTGTCAGTAGAGAGGCCCGATCCATTAAGGCTACTTGTTGGATCTCCTTTGTGATAAGGGAATTATCGTATCCCTTTTCGCAAAAGCGTTGTTTTAGGATCTCAGCAGTGCCTGGTTTTCTCCACACATACCGCTTAGAATTAAGGCCAAAAAGTTCTATCTTGGTCTAATCAGACCAGAGAATCTTATTTCTCACCATCTTTGAGTCCTTCAGGTGTTTTTTAGCAAATTCCATGTGGGCATTCATGTGTCTTGCATTCATGTGGCTTCCGTCGGGCCACTCTGCCATAGAGCCCCGACTGGTGGAGGGCTGCAGTGATGGTTGACTTTCTACAACTTTCTCCCATCTCCCGACTGCATCTCTGGAGCTCGGCCACAGTGATCTTTTGGGTTCTTCTTTACCTCTCTCACCAAGGCTCTTCTCCCCGATAGCTCAGTTTGGCCGGATGGCCAGCTCTAGGAAGGGTTCTGGTTGTCCCAAATGTCTTCCATTTGAGGATTATGAAGGCCACTGTGCTCTTAGGAACCTTAAATGCAGCAGAATTTATTTTTGTAACCTTGGCCAGATCTGTGCCTTGCCACAATTCTGTCTCTGAGCTCTTCAGGCAGTTCCTTTGACCTCATGATTCTCATTTGCTCTGACATGCACTGTGAGCTGTAAGGTCTTATGTAGACAAGTGTGTGGCTTTCCTAATCAAGTCCAATCAGTATAATCAAACACAGCTGGACTCAAATGAAGGTGTAGAACCATCTCAAGGATGATCAGAAGAAATGGACAGCACCTAAGTTAAATATATGAGTGTCACAGCAAAGGGTCTGAATACTTAGGACCATGTGATGTGGGCGACACAGTGGTGTAGTGGATAGCACTTTCACCTAGCAGAAAGAAGGGTCGCTGGTTCGAATCCCAACCACGACACTACCTGCCTGGAGTTTGCATGTTCTCCCTGTGCCTGCGTGGGTTTCCTCCGGGTACTCTGGTTTCCTCCCACACTCCAAAGACATGCTGGTAGGTTAATTGGATCCTGTCTAAAATTGTCCCTAGTATGTATGAATGTGAATTATGAACCTTAGATTGTAAACTCCTTGAGGGTAGGGACTGATGTGAATGTACAATGTATATGTAAAGCGCCGCGTAAATTGATGCCGCTATACAAGTACCTGAAATGAATAAAATGTGATATTTCAGTTTTTCTATTTTAATAAATCTGCAAAAATGTCAACAACTCTGTGTTTTTCTGTCAATATGGGGTGCTGTGTGTACATTAATGAGGAAAAAAAATGAACTTAAATGATTTAAGCAAATGGCTGCAATATAACAAAGAGTGGAAAATTTAAGGGGTTCTGAATACTTTCCGTCCCCACTGTATATATTATCGTTACATATCTGAGTGCGGATCCCCCACTTACCTCAGGGTCCCCAGAGATCCCCCACTTACATCAGGGTCCCCAGAGCCCAACTTCCTCATTACATCAGGGTCCCCAGAGAGCCTCCCTACTTACATCAGGGTCCCCAGAAAGCCTCCCCTTACATCAGGGTCCCCAGATAGCCTCCCCTTACATCAGAGTCCCCAGAGAGCCTTCCCTTACATTGGGGTCCCCAGAGAGCCTCCCCTTACATCAGGGTCCCCAGAGAGCCTCCCCTTACATCAGGGTCCCCAGAGAGCCTCCCCTTACATCAGAGTCCCCAGAGAGCCTCCCCTTACATCAGGGTCCCCAGAGAGCCTCCCCTTACATCAGGATCCCCAGAGAGCCTCCCCTTACATCAGGATCCCCAGAGAGCCTCCCTTTACATCAGGGTCCTCAGAGAGCCTCCCCTTACATCAGGATCCCCAGAGAGCCTCCCTTTACATCAGGGTCCTCAGAGAGCCTCCCTACTTACATTAGGGTCCCCAGAGCCCCCCTCATTACATCAGGGTCCCCAGAGAGCCCCCCTTACATCAGGGTCCCCAGAGAGCCTCCCCTTACATCAGAGTCCCCAGAGAGCCTCCCCTTACATCAGGGTCCCCAGAGAGCCGCCCCTTACATCAGGGTCCCCAGAGAGCCTCCCCTTACATCAGGGTCCCCAGAGAGCCTCCCCTTACATCAGGGTCCCTAGAGAGCCTCCCCTTACATCAAGGTCCACAGAGAGCCTCCCCTTACATCAGGGTCCCCAGAGAGCCTCCCCTTACATCAGGGTCCCCAGAGAGCCTCCCCTTACATCAGGGTCCCCAGAGAGCCTTCCCTTGCATCAGAGTCCCCAGAGAGCCTCCCCTTACATCAGGGTCCCCAGAGAGCCTCCCCTTACATCAGGGTCCCCAGAGAGCCTCCCCTTACATCAGGGTCCCCAGAGAGCCTCCCCTTACATCAGGGTCCCCAGAGAGTCTCCCTACTTACATTAGGGTCCCCAAAGCCCCCTCATTACATCAGGGTCCCCAGAGAGCCCCCTTACCTCAGGGTCCCCAGAGGGCTTCCCCCCTTACATCGGGGTCCCCAGAGGACCCCTTCCTTACATCAGGGTCCCCAAAGAGCCCCCCTTACATCAGGGTCCCCAGAGAGCCTCCCCTTACATCAGGGTCCCCAGAGAGCCTCCCCTTACATCAGGGTCCCCAGAGAGCCTCCCCTTACATCAGGGTCCCCAGAGAGCCTCCCCTTACATCAGGGTCCCTAGAGAGCCTCCCCTTACATCAAGGTCCACAGAGAGCCCCCCTTTACATCAGGGTCCCCAGAGAGCCTCCCCTTACATCAGGGTCCCCAGAGAGCCTCCCCTTACATCAGGGTCCCCAGAGAGCCTCCCCTTACATCAGTGTCCCCAGAGGACCCCTTCCTTACATCAGGGTCCCCAAAGAGCCCCTCTTACATCAGGGTCCCCAGAGAGCCTCCCCTTACATCAGGGTCCCCAAAGAGCCTCCCCTTACATCAGGGTCCCTAGAGAGCCTCCCCTTACATCAAGGTCCACAGAGAGCCTCCCCTTACATCAGGGTCCCCAGAGAGCCTCCCCTTACATCAGGGTCCCCAGAGAGCCTCCCCTTACATCAGGGTCCCCAGAGAGCCTTCCCTTGCATCAGGGTCCCCAGAGAGCCTCCCCTTACATCAGGGTCCCCAGAGAGCCTCCCCTTACATCAGGGTCCCCAGAGAGCCTCCCTACTTACATTAGGGTCCCCAAAGCCCCCTCATTACATCAGGGTACCCAGAGAGCCTCCCCTTACATCAGGGTCCCCAGAGAGCCCCCCTTACCTCAGGGTCCCCAGAGGGCCCCCCCTTACATCAGTGTCCCCAGAGGACCCCTTCCTTACATCAGGGTCTCCGGAGAGCCCCCCTTACATCAGTGTCCCCAGAGGGCCACTTCCTTACATCAGGGTCCCCAGAGAGCCCCCCTTACCTCAGGGTCCCCAGAGGGCCTCCCCCCTTACATCAGTGTCCCCAGAGAGCCCTTTCCTTACATCAGAGTCCCATGAGACCCCCCCTTACATCAGTGTCCCCAGAGGGCCCCTTCCTTACATCAGGGTCCCCAGAGGCCCCCCTTACATCAGTGTCCCCAGAGAGCCTCCCCTTACATCAGTGTTCCCAGAGGGCCCCTTCCTTACATCAAGGTCCCCAGAGGGCCCCCCTCAAATCAATGTCCTCAGAAAGCCCCCCCCCTTACATCAGGGTCCCCAAAAAGCCACCGCGCCCCCCTTCCAGAGGTTCCCCTGTACCTGGCTGGTCTCCAACCTGCTGTACCTGCTGTGCACCTCCAACCCCCAACACATCTCTGTAACCCCCCACCTGGGGGGAGGTGGGAGGCGGTGATCAGCAGCTCTATGGTGTCCAGGGGCGGTGGGATCTCCCTGGGGCTAGTAGTTCTCTTCCCCAGTGTATACAGTGGAGAGGGGCCTCTGACCTGAGCATGTATCAGCAAGAGTGTACAAGCAGAGCGACTCACTTGTACACTGAAGAGTGAAACTGATACATGCCTGGGAAACTGATGTAAGGACTGAGGCTGGGGACACTGGTGTAAGGACTGACTCTGCTGGGGGCAACTGATGTAAGGAGGGACTCTGCTGGGGGCACCTGATGCAAGGAGGGACTCTGCTAGGGGCACCTGATGCAAGGAGGGACTCTGCTGGGGGCACCTGATGCAAGGACGGACTCTGCTGGGGGCACCTGATGCAAGGACAGACTCTGCTGGGGACACCTGATGCAAGGACGGACTCTGCTGGGGACACCTGATGCAAGGACGGACTCTGCTGGGGACACCTGATGCAAGGACGGACTCTGCTGGTGGCAGGCGACATGGCAGGTGACATGCTCAGGGGTCCCACTGATTCGGGGTCCCCAGAGGACCCCTTCCTTACATCAGGGTCCCCAAAGAGCCCCCCTTACATCAGGGTCCCCAGAGAGCCTCCCCTTACATCAGGGTCCCCAGAGAGCCTCCCCTTACATCAGGGTCCCCAGAGAGCCTCCCCTTACATCAGGGTCCCCAGAGAGCCTCCCCTTACATCAGGGTCCCTAGAGAGCCTCCCCTTACATCAGGGTCCCCAGAGAGCCTCCCCTTACATCAGGGTCCCCAGAGAGCCTTCCCTTGCATCAGGGTCCCCAGAGAGCCTCCCCTTACATCAGGGTCCCCAGAGAGCCTCCCCTTACATCAGGGTCCCCAGAGAGCCTCCCTACTTACATTAGGGTCCCCAAAGCCCCCTCATTACATCAGGGTACCCAGAGAGCCTCCCCTTACATCAGGGTCCCCAGAGAGCCCCCCTTACCTCAGGGTCCCCAGAGGGCCCCCCCTTACATCAGTGTCCCCAGAGGACCCCTTCCTTACATCAGGGTCTCCGGAGAGCCCCCCTTACATCAGTGTCCCCAGAGGGCCACTTCCTTACATCAGGGTCCCCAGAGAGCCCCCCTTACCTCAGGGTCCCCAGAGGGCCTCCCCCCTTACATCAGTGTCCCCAGAGAGCCCTTTCCTTACATCAGAGTCCCATGAGACCCCCCCTTACATCAGTGTCCCCAGAGGGCCCCTTCCTTACATCAGGGTCCCCAGAGGCCCCCCTTACATCAGTGTCCCCAGAGAGCCTCCCCTTACATCAGTGTTCCCAGAGGGCCCCTTCCTTACATCAAGGTCCCCAGAGGGCCCCCCTCAAATCAATGTCCTCAGAAAGCCCCCCCCCCTTACATCAGGGTCCCCAAAAAGACACCGCCCCCCCCCCCTTCCAGAGGTTCCCCTGTACCTGGCTGGTCTCCAACCTGCTGTACCTGCTGTGCACCTCCAACCCCCAACACATCTCTGTAACCCCCCACCTGGGGGGGAGGTGGGAGGCGGTGATCAGCAGCTCTATGGTGTCCAGGGGCGGTGGGATCTCCCTGGGGCTAGTAGTTCTCTTCCCCAGTGTATACAGTGGAGAGGGGCCTCTGACCTGAGCATGTATCAGCAAGAGTGTACAAGCAGAGTGACTCACTTGTACACTGAAGAGTGAAACTGATACATGCCTGGGAAACTGATGTAAGGACTGAGGCTGGGGACACTGGTGTAAGGACTGACTCTGCTGGGGGCAACTGATGTAAGGAGGGACTCTGCTGGGGGCACCTGATGCAAGGAGGGATTCTGCTAGGGGCACCTGATGCAAGGAGGGACTCTGCTGGGGGCACCTGATGCAAGGACGGACTCTGCTGGGGGCACCTGATGCAAGGACGGACTCTGCTGGGGACACCTGATGCAAGGACAGACTCTGCTGGGGACACCTGATGCAAGGACGGACTCTGCTGGGGACACCTGATGCAAGGACGGACTCTGCTGGTGGCAGGCGACGTGGCAGGTGACATGCTCAGGGGTCCCACTGATTCAGCATTATGGTGAGTTGAATGCTTTAATTTTATATTACAATGTAATAATAGAAATAATGCGCTTCAATCATCCTGACACCATAACAACCATGGTGCCGGGATGATTGAAGCGCTAACACCAGGTGTTTGGAGAATCTTTATCTGCTGATTGTTAAACTCTGGAATACACATATTTCTATTGTGGTGTAGGATCTGTGCTGCTGTCCCTCCATCCCTCTCCCCCCCTTTCCCCCTTTCCCTCTCCATCCCTCAATCATCTCAGACTCTAACCTCACCCCCTTTGAGGCACGCCCATTTAAGCCACACCTACTATTTCACGTAAACCACGCCGCATTTTAATTTTTTCTATGGCACGCCTACAAACGCATGCCCCGCCCCTAATTATAATGTGACTCCGTCTACAGCCAAAAAAGTGTCCCTAAATTTTTTTTTTACAATATTGGCAACTATGTTATATGTATAATAGTAAGTATACCCAGAAGTTGGATATACAGGGTATTTAACTGGGAGCCAGACATAAAGCTATATGAAGGGTGGAGGGAGGGATGTAGATCTTTTATATTAAAGTAGTACTAAAGGCTGAAACTTTTTTTGCATGCATATAATCATTTTAAATATAATGCACAATACTGGTAAACCTTTACTTAAGAATTATTTGTAATGCCTATATTACCTCCAGTCTATCAGCCTCCAGCTTCTCTGGATTCAGATACCGATTTTCCCTGCACAGAGCCCTTAGGCTCCATGCACGCTAGCGTTTTTTTAAGCTCCTAGAAGCTGTTATTAGCATTTTAAGGATTGGAAGCTAAATAGTGTTCTCCTATGTATCCATGCACACTACATTAGGCTATTAGCATTTTTTGTGTCTAGGAGCAGAAAAAAAATTGTTTTTATAGAGTTTCTTGGAACGTTTTTCCAACAGAAACACTCCTAAACGCTGCTAAACTGTCCTAAATGCTACTGATAGTGTTTGTTGAGCTTTTTTTTTTTTCATTTCACTGCAAAAACGCGACTAAAACGCTAACCCTCCTAAAACGCTACTACAAAAAGCAATTACAAGTGTTTTTTTTAAGCAGCTTTTTTTTTAGCTTAAAAAAAACACTAGTGCCTTAGGCTCGGTTCACACAGGGGCAACACGATTTTAGCGCGACTTTGTACGGCGACTTCAACGCGGCTTCAACGCGACTTCAGCGCGACTTTAAGCAAATTACAACGCGACTTCAAGTCGCCTCCAGGACAGGCGACTTTGGCTGTGGCCAATCACAGGATAATCAGCTCTCTGGGAGGGAGGGGTTTGCCTGGGCAAACTAAAATTTTTCCCTGCAAAGTACTTGACTGTAGAGAGAGATCCGACTTGGAGGCGACTTCCATTGATTTCTATGGTACAGGTCGCCTACCAAGTCGGATCCAAGTAGTACAGGGAATACGCTCTGAAGTCGGAGCGACTTCAGTAGTGTCTATTAAGACGCTCCCATTCACTGTAATGTGAATCTGTTTCTGGGGCGACTTGGGGCGACTTGAGGGCTTACAAGTCGGATCCCAAGTCGTCCCAGTGTGAACCGAGCCTAAAAGTGCCTTACCAGTGCCAATTAAATGCAGCCTTACCAGTTCCAATTAAATGCAGCCTGATCAGTGCCAATTAAATGCAGCCTTACCGGTGCCAATGAAATGCAGCTATACCAGTGCCAATGTAATGCAGCCTGATCTGTGGCAATTAAATGCAGCTATACCAATGCCAATGAAATACAGCCTGATCACACAGAGCTCTGAAATGGATTTTAAATATCCCGGGGGGGGGGGGGGGCAACTGTAACAAATGCCCACCTCCTATGATACACGTCACACTGATTCAATGTATCATTGGTTCCGTCTATCTGGGAGGCGGGACTTTGTTACAGTCCTCCACCTCGCACAGACGGGGATGTCATCACATCCGCCTGTCACCCAGCCACAGACAGAAGACAGAGCGGCCTGAGTGGCCACCACGGCCGTACTCTATTCGGTTGCTCTGGCTGCTCTGTCTTCTGTCTGTGGCTGAGTGACAGGCCCAGATCACCAAGGGTGCGCGGGTGTCCGTGAGCCTGCAGCCAAATGCGGGAGACTCCCGCGACCCGCGGGAGTCTTGGGATGTCTGGCACTGTATTTCTTGATATGTAAACAAATAGTGCATTCTGTATGCAGGCCAACTAATCAGCTGACCAACTAATCGATTATGGAAATATTTGACAACTATTTTCATAATTCATTATCATCGATTATGCCGATTAGTTGTTGTCAGCCCTGAGGACATGTTTTCTGGTCTTTATGCATTTGCCCATAGAAAACAATACACTTGCATTTAGACACGCAAAAAAAAAGTTTTACTGATACAAACTCTGTGTACATGAGCCCGTAAACGCAGAAGAAAGTGATCTGGGAAGTATAAAGTTTGTATGATCAATTAAAAAAACAAAAACACTTTGAAGTATGAATATAGGATTGAACAGATGACCTCCACCACTTTCATCAAGCCGGGCAGTCAACTTTGTCCTATGAGCTGTCTGCTGCCCCCTCCCATCTTTCCACTACCAGCATGTGCTTCTATTCTGATACTTACGGCCACAATAGTTTTCTGTTGCCTAAACTTTAGTGAGCAGCAGCAGGTTTAGTTAGTATGTGAGAGTGAGAGAGAGGGGTGTGTGTAGGAGACCCAGGCAGCCAGCCAAAGTATAGAGGAGAGAGAAGGGGGGCGAGATGTGACCCATACTCCACCGGTGGCTGCAAAGCTCTAAAACGGGGTGCAGCCATGGGCTGCAAGGCCAGCAAAATGTGCTGCCCCAGATCCAGGAACAAGGTAAGAGTATTATAGTGTACTGTTACTTCTGTTTGTAGTCAGAGGAGGTAATGGGCAGATTTGAACCTTTCAACTCTCAGAGTTTTGCATTTAGGGCTCGTTCAGACCACAAAAAACGCGCACGAAATGCATATGCACGTTGACATGCAATTTTTTAACGCATTGCACTGTGCATTATTGTCCATTGAGTTGCGAATTTAAAATATTTTTTTTTCTTTACTGGGTAAAAATAAAATGTTTGTAAATCGTATGACTGCATTAGATTGGCATGCGATCTTCAGCGTTAAAACGCATACATACTGCATTTTATGCAAGGCACCTGTAAAGCAATTGTTTCTGTCCTTGCGTTTTAAATGCAGGCTCAATAGATGTAGTCTGACTGATGCTTGCTTGCCAATAGCAGTTGATTTCCTAGGTAGTTCTGGGTTTTCAAACTATACCTGGAAATGTCTATGATTATTATTATTATTATTATTATTATTATTATATTCAGGATTTATATAGTGCCAACCATTTGCGCAGCACTTTACAACATGGAGACGGACAGTACATTTACAATGCAATTCGATACAGGAGTCAGAGTCCTGCTCGTTAGAGATTACAATCTAAAAAAAAGTGATTATCGGGATTGAAGGCTCGGTTCACACTGCTGCGAAGCGGGAACCCTGCGAATCCACTGCGGGTTCCCGCATCGCATGTCTCCTGGCTGCAGTTCACACTGCCCTATGCGACCTGCTGGGAGCATCAATGAAAAGCTAAAGACACCCCCAAATTGGTTCGCAGTGCGAACTGTGGAATTGGATTGCATGGGTCCAAAAAAAAATGCGATCCGATTCCAGTGCAGGACAAAAAAAAAAAGGGTCCTGTGTCATTTTGGTGCGAATGTGATGCGATTTCAGCCATACAATATGGCTGAATTTGCATCGCACAGACAATGTGGTGCAAATCACATGCGATGTCTGGGATTGCATATGTGTGAACCCAGACTTAAAGTACCAACCTGTACTTGTCTTCTCACAGACTTTAAGCCCCGGTTCCCACCAGTGTGGCTTTGAAATGGCGCTACTTCAGCGCCATTTCAAAGCCGCAGATCAGTGCAATTTGGACCTCCGATTTCATTGCGGCTTGCAACTTCATTTAACAGAAGTCGATGCAAGTCACAATAAAATCACAAAAAAGTCGTGCTGGAATTTTTTTTCAAAGTCGCTGCGACTTGAGTCACGGCGATTTAAACACTTCCACTGCCAACAATGGGGTGTGACTTGTCATGGGATTTTTGAATCGTCAAACCGCACTGGTGTGAACCAGGGCTTAGACACAGTTGAGGATTTTTAGGACCCATTTACACCAGGTGTGGTAGGACAGCATTGGGTATCTATTCCAGCAGAGTCCCACCGCAAACTGCCTGGTCTCCTACCTGGCTGGTGCACACCACCACGTTGCAGTGGGGTGCGCTGAAAAAAGTACTGCATGTGCTTCTTTTTCTTAGTGTAGTGCACTGCAATCCAGCGCGTTGCGGTCAATAAAAATTTATGAAATTTGTGATTTTTCAATAAAGTTTGTTTGAAAACAGTTAAGTGTGATGTGCTGCCATCAGTACATTGGCACTGCTGTGATCCTACCGCACACCACAGGTGTGAAGCAGCCCTTAAAATCATTTCTAGGGACAATTTGCTGCCAATGCAGAGCATTACAAATCTAATTACATTTTCATAATTGTAATTACTTTCTGACTATAGTGTATACATTTTGAGTTATTTTTGTACTTAAAAATACAATGTGATGTGACTGCATTGTTTTACTTCCTTCCTGCCATATTTTTGTGATTTCTGTGTATTAGGCAGTGCAACCCTGATGAACAACTTTTAGGTTAATAAAATGGACTGCACTATCATTGACCCCTGTTCTAGATTTTCTGCCGCTGTGTGTGTGTGTGTAGCAGTTGTGTTGATTGTGTCACTGGAATTGTAGAAAATTTGTTTCGTTCAACTGTTCATCCATGCTCTACCACTGGTGTGCTGACATCAACAAAGTGCCATGCAGCATTTCCAGATGACCAGGGTATTAAAGATGGATTGGGAAGACTTGGCACTTTAAGGGTCACACCATCTACTTACTGCAACCCATGTAATACCTATACAGGTGACCAGTACTGGGACAAGGTCATCCAGCGCTCAGGGCAAAGATGCCAAACTTTACCCCCCCCCCTCCCCCCCGTTCCCCTTTCCTTTGGGTTAGCAGTGATGTCGATATCACTACTCCTGTCAGCCTTGTAACAGAAGCACGTGGCACAGGGTACCCCCCATCTCTGCAATATACCATTGCACCCAGGGCCCCCACTGCCCACCCCTTGTCCCAGGCCTGCACATGACAATGCATGTTGAATGCAGTGGCATTTGTAGTAAATGGGACTTCAACGTACCTGCACAAGACAATGAGCTACAATGCGATATGCACAGCAACACAGACTGTCTACCAAACAATGCTGTATCCTTTGGTGCCCATTCACACTATGTTGTTGCAGTAATGTGGAGCAACTCATTACTTGCATTGTTGCGATTCTGATTGGCACCACGATGCACCTTATGATGGACATGCATTGCTATGCAGCGAACAAAAGGTGTATTGGGGTACGCTGCCGAAAAATAGTGCATGCGCTTTTTTTTATTTTTGGCAGCATGCCACAATCCACATTTGTTTCTTCCATTGTGGTGCATTGCCAGTCCATTCAAAATGAATGGGCTACCCTAATGCATTGCATGCCATAACATGCAATAATGTACCACAATGGACCGCTTAAAGTGGTAACTTGAAAAAAAAAAAAAAAGTAAGATCTTGTTCCCTTAAAGCAGATTAAACAGCACACTGTTTGTGCTATCTAATCTGCCCCTCTCTAAACTGTAAAAAAACCTGGCTGATCCTGCCACTTCCTGTGTCTCCCTCTCTGTGCTGACCACGATAATCATGGCTGCTGAGCCCTGACTACAGTGGTCAGCGTATGTCCCTCCGTCATCCGCCGCTCTCCTCTCACCCCCTCCTCCCTGCCTGTCAGCTCTGTACCTGTGTCTCTGTCTCCGCCCCCCACCACTATTATTAGAAATAAAATATTATAAATGGTCACTGCCAGCCCTTCTATTATAGCCAGGCATACCACACTGTATATGTGTCTTATTAAAAAGAGGCATGTAAATACCCTTTTTAGAGCTATCTTCAGGCCGATCACGTGACTCATGGCCGCTCTCCACCTCCAATCCAGGGCTACTGCAGGAGGGGCTGAGTGGCCACGTGACCTCCCCGGCTGATGTCACAGGGAGATCTCTGCCCCTCCTGGAGTAGACCTGGATCGGAGGGGTAGAGCGACCGCGAGTCACGTGACCAGCCTGAAGATAGCTCTAAAACGGTATTTACATGCCTCGTTTTAACAAAACACATATGTGTGTGACAGGCTCTCTATGGAGCCGGTTCAATCTCCTGCTATGCGAATTGGATGCGGAGAATCCCGCAATAGTGTGAATGGGTCCTTGCAGTTTGTTTTCTTTAAAAATCAGCCACAGCCTGAGCAGAAAAGCCTGTGTCCTGACAGCAAGCTGCAAAGTGGTCTGTGTGATGATCACTGGATCAGGGTCAAAGCAGAAGTATAAAACAGATGGGGACCACTCAATGGGGGACAAAGAAGGAATACATTTAAAAAATAAATCCATTTCTTTAAAGAACACCTCTGATGAGAAAAACATGAGGTAAGCAGCATTCTCAGAAGGAGGCTGACCATGGCAGCCACCCCATTACCCTTGTGACCAGTTTACTTTAAGGAGTTGTTGGAAGCTATTTTTAACTTGGTTGATATAAAGGTATGTCCTTGAACCAGAGGATGACTGGTGGAAATGAAGTATTGCTCCATACAGTACATGCATTGTAATTTGTCAAATGTCTGGGAGCATTGCACAACAGAATTGCAAGATGAAATGGTACTCCACACAAAACTTTGATTTTTGGATTGTTGCTAGGAACTGGTGGGTTTAAATTTCCGTATGTGTTCCTATTGGGCATACCTCCTCTACTTCCTGTCCTTGGGTAAATGCTACCCTAGATCCAGGAAGTGACGAGAAATCTTCCAAACAAGGCTGCAGATAGAATCCTTACCCTGCTCAGACCAAAACTAAAAAACAGATTGTAGTTGGGCTTCATTTTTGTGTGTACTACTGATAGTAGAAGTTGGGAGGAGGTTGTTTTAGTGAGCTGAATGAGTGACATAATTACGTTCTGAAAGTGACAGAGGTCAGCCTGCTTGACCTAGGTTAAAAGGCTCGGGTGGTGGTCGCTTGACCCCAAATGTCAGGTGCGTTTAGCTGAACCAGTAAAAGCAGAGAGCATTGACATACATTTTGACATCCAAAATATGAATGCTTTGATAAAAATTCCCCCCCAAAAAAAATATATATTTTTTTTTTTTTCAAAGAAGTTTGTGCGTAAAATAATAATGAGGTCTTGTTTTTTTCTAAAATGAAAAACATTTTATACTTCCCTGATCTGTGCAATGGTATTGCACAGATCAGTCTTTTACCCCCTCTTCTGGGGTCCCCCTGCCAGCGCTGTCTTTTTTTTCAGTGCCTCCTAAAGCCCCATACACACTGCAGATTTTTGTCTTCAGATTTACCAAAACCATATAATATGGGGTCAAGCTTTAAGAGTTTCAATTTGCATGCAACCAGGCAGGCCCTTGCACTACATGATTTTGGTACATCTGAAGACAAAAAATCTGCATAAAATCTAATAGTGTGTATGGGGTACAGATGGGCACAGCACTGGATCACTAATGCCTCGTTTCCACTGAGCGGATCGGTTTGGTTCGGTACGCTGACAGACTCAAGTAAGTGTTTGGGGAGGGAGAGGAGAAGCTAGTGGAATGTGTGGTTTTTTTTTTTTTTTTTTTTTTTTTTTTTAATTTTAGGCCCCTTTCACACAAGGCGGCTCAGCGGGAGATCAGTCCGTTGATCTCCGCTGAGCCGGCGGATGACAGGTCCCTCTCTGCTCACTGAGCGGGGAGGGGCTTGTCAGGCGCCCCTGCCGCCTATGGAGGGATCGGACGAAAACGGACAGCGTGTCCATTTTCGTCAGATCTCCCCCGATCCGATCCGCCAGCGATGGACCTGGATGTAGGGCCATCCGTCTGCTTTTCAGCGGTTGGGACCAGGTCGGATGTCAGCGGTCATGTCTCCGCTGACATCCGACGCTCCATAGACTAACATGGAGCGCCCGTTCAGGTCCGCCGTCAAAACTGATCGTGTGAAAGGGGCCTTAGGCCTCATGCACACTGCTGCTGGTAAACGGACGTTCAGAGGCAGTTGGCTGCTTTTTTCAGCTGCCCCTGAACTCATCCAATGTTATCTTATGTGTACATGTACACAGGTTCGTTTAATGTCATTTTTAGGCAGTTGAGTTTGGAGGCCTTTTTTGGAAAGCAAAAAAATGAGTTCAGACGCTGAGTTTAGAGGCATTTCAAGCGCTAAACGCAGTAACTTGCGTTTAATCGCGCTTCATTTACAGTCGTTTTTTCATTTTTGGCTATTTAAAAAAAAACAAAAAACTTTTCTTCAAATGCTTCTAAATCAAACACAAACACGGCTAAACGCGGCATGTAAACACTGCAAAATGGATATTTTAAACGTGGGTTACTATCTGTCAAGTCGTTCAGGAGAGGTTGTAGAAACGTCCCGTGTACATTAAGCCTAATGCTGCGAACGCATTAAGATAAAAAAAACAAAAACGTTTTCACTTTAGAAAATGTATGGTCACAACATACACTTTCATTTTATAACAACATCAGCATTCTAATAACAATACAAACAATAGTTATATTTGACAATCCAATATAAGAGAAGTTGAAAAATCTCCTTTTGTGTTGTAAATTCCGCCTGTCTGCTGGCCATCTCTTTCCACGACTTTCTAGATTCCCTGTATGCTTTGCAGATTCTCCTCTGCTATTTACTTTCAATTTCTAAGGACTACATATCCCATGGTACCTTGCTGCCTGTAAGCACAGATTCCTGTACTGACCCCTCCTTAAACTCCTCCTCCCATCGCCTCTGTAGTTCAGAAGAAAGGCTCTGTGACATGTGTGACACAACAGTGCCTACTCACAGGGCAAAGTGAATGAAAAAAGAAGTAAATGTGCGAGGATCTTCACAAAGTAAAGAGGAACTGCAGTCTGCTCACATAATTTGTAATAAAAACCTCTTTGCCATTCTGAAGCTTCCCTCCAAACACTTTGCATATTATTTTATATATACTGTGATTCTGTACTTGCCAAATATGCTGCAGAAATCTCCCTCTACTAAGTCTGACTGCAGCTATTTTAACTGTGGGCAGCTGAAGCTGCTGCCTGTTCACTTCCTGCATATACACAGGCACACCTCCAGCTCTGCAGCTTTTATTGGCCCTCTTATGACTCACCCCCCCCCCCTCCCGTCCTGGCAAACTTTCACAAGAGTGAGAGAGAGCTGTATGATGTCATAAGCCTAGGCTAATGACCAGACAAACAGGAAGTGGGCTGTATAAGATGTTTACCGGCAGAAAAAAAAAAAAAAAGTTTTACTATTCAAAGTTAAAACGGCAAGGGTAGAAGATTTAATAGATGGAAAGTTGAAAAAATGACTAAAGGTCCACTTTAAGGTTACAAACTTGAAGATCTTTCAGTTTTATAGGTATGTAATATCCTGCCCCCCATTGTGTTTTAGCTGGTTAGTGGGCATCGAGGAGGAGGGAGGGAGTGGGCTGTCATTTACCACTGTGCATGCGCCCACATGTGTGATTCTATAGTCTCATGGGCTGCTCAGATGTGATAGGTCGGAAATACTCAGCATAGAAACACACTGAAAACTAAGCATGTGCAGTGTTGCCACCGCAGCTGCACAATACCTCTGAATTGGGGGCATAGACAGAAGGTGGCAATAGAGAGCAGCAGAATGAGCAAGGTTTATTGCAGAATACAGATGTAGCAATAACTCAGGGTGGAGCTGCTGGTTTAAAGTGGGCTGTTACCTTCACTCTCGCTACCTCTGTTTCACCAGCACCGGGTCTAGGGTCCCATTGAGTTTACCTCTGGACGATGTAGGCACCAAACACTTGAGTATGTTTTCCAATGCTTTAATGAACAAGTAATAAAGGAAGTAGCAGGAAAGAGGCAGAAGGAAAGCTGCAGGGAAGCTCAAATACCTTTTCTTAGTATTCTTTAGAACATTATTTGGAATTGAACACTTGTAGTTCCCCTTGTGGGATTCAATTTTTGCCCGCCTGGATAGGCCTCTCACTTGCCTAGCAGCCAGTATGCAGCACGAACAAAAGTCTCTGCCACAGACTTGTTTAGAGCAAAACACGTACGATCCTGTGCCACAGGATGTAATGGTTTATGATGAACGTCAGACAAAGCACTTGAACCTTTAAGCCAACCCGGCAGTACTATGCAGTAAGATTACTTCAGGATACGTCCTCCAACCGAGTCACCAGACCCCTCTCCAGACCAGCACTCTGCATGATCCTTCCATGACGGGTCCTCCCCTGGGATCTCCTCGGTTGTCCAGCTTCTTCACTCAGGATAGACAGCTCAGGACCATTCCTCGGCTAATGTGGTAGGCCCCAGACAAGCTTCTGGGCCCACCCACACGCCGCAGCGACGTAGGCCTCGGGAACGGAGGACCACAAGGTGGTACTCTAACACATACCTGTCGGCCAGGAGGGCCAGCAGGTGGCTGAAAATGAACCCCTAAACATGGCGTCTGTCCCATAAATACCCTCTCCCAGAATGCAACTCGGAGGACCACCTCCACCGAGTTGTCTCCGGGACAGAGGAACACTCATACGCTTCAACACGTTGCCTTTCCAACACCAGCCCATGGTGACGACACCCACAGGAACAGTGTGGAACTACACGCAACTCAGCCAAGCTGGAGCAGAGGCAGATCTAACTTCACCTAACAGGTAACTAGGGTTGTCCCGATACCGATACTAGTATCGGTATCGGCACCGATACCGAGCATTTGCCCAAGTACTTGTACTCGGGCAAATGCTCCCGATGCTTCCCCCGATACCTAGAGGACAGCTGTGATCGGCGCGTGGGGGAGTTACAAGATTCTCCCCCAGCGGCTTTCACCAGCTTTAGTGACATACAGTGGTGATCGGTCACCGCTGACTGTCACTGCATCCTCCTCTGTGCCTCTCCGCTGTCCCCTCCGTTCCCCTCTCCTTCTCTGTGCCTCTCCGCTGTCCCCTCCGTTCCCCTCTCCTTCTCTGTGCCTCTCCACTGTCCCCTCCGTTCCCCTCTCCTTCTCTGTGCCTCTCCGCTGTCCCCTCCGTTCCCCTCTCCTTCTCTGTGCCTCTCCGCTGTCCCCTCCCCTTCTCTGTGTCTCTCCGCTGTCCCCTCCGTTCCCCTCTCCTTCTCTGTGCCTCTCCGCTGTCCCCTCCGTTCCCCTCTCCTTCTCTGTGCCTCTCCGCTGTCCTCTCCGTTCCCCTCTCCTTCTCTGTGCCTCTCCGCTGTCCCCCTCCGTTCCCCTCTCCTTCTCTGTGCCTCTCCGCTGTCCTCTCCGTTCCCCTCTCCTTCTCTGTGCCTCTCCGCTGTCCCCCTCCGTTCCCCTCTCCTTCTCTGTGCCTCTCCGCTGTCCCCCTCCGTTCCCCTCTCCTTCTCTGTGCCTCTCCGCTGTCCCCCTCCGTTCCCCTCTCCTTCTCTGTGCCTCTCCGCTGTCCCCCTCCGTTCCCCTCTCCTTCTCTGTGCCTCTCCGCTGTCCTCTCCGTTCCCCTCTCCTTCTCTGTGCCTCTCCGCTGTCCCCCTCCGTTCCCCTCTCCTTCTCTGTGCCTCTCCGCTGTCCCCCTCCGTTCCCCTCTCCTTCTCTGTGCCTCTCCGCTGTCCCCCTCCGTTCCCCTCTCCTTCTCTGTGCCTCTCCGCTGTCCCCCTCCGTTCCCCTCTCCTTCTCTGTGCCTCTCCGCTGTCCCCCTCCGTTCCCCTCTCCTTCTCTGTGCCTCTCCGCTGTCCCCCTCCGTTCCCCTCTCCTTCTCTGTGCCTCTCCGCTGTCCCCCTCCGTTCCCCTCTCCTTCTCTGTGCCTCTCCGCTGTCCCCCTCCGTTCCCCTCTCCTTCTCTGTGCCTCTCCGCTGTCCCCCTCCGTTCCCCTCTCCTTCTCTGTGCCTCTCCGCTGTCCCCCTCCGTTCCCCTCTCCTTCTCTGTGCCTCTCCGCTGTCCCCCTCCGTTCCCCTCTCCTTCTCTGTGCCTCTCCGCTGTCCCCCTCCGTTCCCCTCTCCTTCTCTGTGCCTCTCCGCTGTCCCCCTCCGTTCCCCTCTCCTTCTCTGTGCCTCTCCGCTGTCCCCCTCCGTTCCCCTCTCCTTCTCTGTGCCTCTCCGCTGTCCCCCTCCGTTCCCCTCTCCTTCTCTGTGCCTCTCCGCTGTCCCCCTCCGTTCCCCTCTCCTTCTCTGTGCCTCTCCGCTGTCCCCCTCCGTTCCCCTCTCCTTCTCTGTGCCTCTCCGCTGTCCCCCTCCGTTCCCCTCTCCTTCTCTGTGCCTCTCCGCTGTCCCCCTCCGTTCCCCTCTCCTTCTCTGTGCCTCTCCGCTGTCCCCCTCCGTTCCCCTCTCCTTCTCTGTGCCTCTCCGCTGTCCCCCTCCGTTCCCCTCTCCTTCTCTGTGCCTCTCCGCTGTCCCCCTCCGTTCCCCTCTCCTTCTCTGTGCCTCTCCGCTGTCCCCCTCCGTTCCCCTCTCCTTCTCTGTGCCTCTCCGCTGTCCCCCTCCGTTCCCCTCTCCTTCTCTGTGCCTCTCCGCTGTCCCCCTCCGTTCCCCTCTCCTTCTCTGTGCCTCTCCGCTGTCCCCCTCCGTTCCCCTCTCCTTCTCTGTGCCTCTCCGCTGTCCCCCTCCGTTCCCCTCTCCTTCTCTGTGCCTCTCCGCTGTCCCCCTCCGTTCCCCTCTCCTTCTCTGTGCCTCTCCGCTGTCCCCCTCCGTTCCCCTCTCCTTCTCTGTGCCTCTCCGCTGTCCCCCTCCGTTCCCCTCTCCTTCTCTGTGCCTCTCCGCTGTCCCCCTCCGTTCCCCTCTCCTTCTCTGTGCCTCTCCGCTGTCCCCCTCCGTTCCCCTCTCCTTCTCTGTGCCTCTCCGCTGTCCCCCTCCGTTCCCCTCTCCTTCTCTGTGCCTCTCCGCTGTCCCCCTCCGTTCCCCTCTCCTTCTCTGTGCCTCTCCGCTGTCCCCCTCCGTTCCCCTCTCCTTCTCTGTGCCTCTCCGCTGTCCCCCTCCGTTCCCCTCTCCTTCTCTGTGCCTCTCCGCTGTCCCCCTCCGTTCCCCTCTCCTTCTCTGTGCCTCTCCGCTGTCCCCCTCCGTTCCCCTCTCCTTCTCTGTGCCTCTCCGCTGTCCCCCTCCGTTCCCCTCTCCTTCTCTGTGCCTCTCCGCTGTCCCCCTCCGTTCCCCTCTCCTTCTCTGTGCCTCTCCGCTGTCCCCCTCCGTTCCCCTCTCCTTCTCTGTGCCTCTCCGCTGTCCCCCTCCGTTCCCCTCTCCTTCTCTGTGCCTCTCCGCTGTCCCCCTCCGTTCCCCTCTCCTTCTCTGTGCCTCTCCGCTGTCCCCCTCCGTTCCGCCGTCCCCCTCCTCCTTCCTTTGTGTATGGATAGAGTCAGCTGACTCTGTCCATTCACATAACTGAAACATTGTAATCTGTGATTACGATGTGTCAGTTTATGAATGGAGAGGAGCCGCTGTCTTCTCTCCATTCATTCTCAGTGCAGCTGAGGCTGCAGAGAAAGGGACTGGGGAATCTCTATCCTCGGTCTCTTTCTCTGTCTCAAGGGGGATAGGACCCCTGATATCTCACCAAAGCCCCCCAACAGGGCTGATTAAAAAAAAAAAAAAAAAGACATATTGCAATAAAGAATAAAAAAAAATTATTGTAAAAAATAAAAATTGTAAATAAAAAACAAACAAACACACACATACACCGTTCACCCCCCCTCCCCCCCCCCCCCCAAAAAAAAGAAAGCACTGTTAAAAAAAAAAAAAAAAAAAAGAAAAAACCACTGTCACGTGACATTAAAAAAAAGTATCGGTAATCGGTATCGGCGAGTACTTGAAAAAAAGTGCATTGTGTTGTGCAAAGAGCGCTGGAATGAAGGAACCAAGACCAAGTGATGATAGACTAGCTATGATTAGTCTGTCTACACTAAAAGCTCATTTCTGATTGGGTGTTGTGGTTTACAGCATGTCTTTGCACTGCGTTTTTAAATAAGCCTTATAATGTGGCACCTTTTAAAATTGCTATTTTACTCTTTCCAACAGCTGGCTCTTGGCCTTCTAGTCGCTTTGCTCATTGTATCTCCCTTCTCAGTCGTGTTGATATGCAGGAATGTGCATTGGCTGTTTTAAGCGCTTCAGTCATAGCGGGACTGACCTGCGCTGCTCCCTCACATTCTGACACATATATATACACACTGCTAAGATGATGCTTACTCCTCTGCTAGCACACCCACACACTCTGTCATTCCCAGTGAGGAGCAAGCAAAGGTGCTGGGAGATTTATATTTATCTTCCATAATGTATCATGTGCTAGGGCAGGCATTGTCCTTGGTGGAGTTCAGAACTGCAATTGGCTAGTAATCCAAGAGTAAGGCCTGATTCACACCTATGCCTTTTTTAGTGCTTTTTGCATTTTGCAGATTTGCACTACAGTCCATTTAACATGGTTTCCTATGGAACACGTTCTGTAGTGCAAATCTGCAAAATGCAAAAAGCACTAAAAAACACATGGGTGTGAATCAGGCCTAAAGCTGGCCATACACATAGTCTGAACGAAATCAATCTACAAGATTCCCCCGTCCACACTAAATAGCACAGATGGACAAATCTCCCCTCACAACTATTGTTTTCTAACAGCCAGCACCAGCAACTGTCAGAATACCCCAACAGTGACCGCTTCTGCCATTAATGTCTAAACCGCTGGCATCAAAAATGAGTACACCCCTAAGTGAAAATGTCAAAATTGGGCCCAATTAGCCATTTTCCCTCCCCGATGTCATGTGACTTGTTAGTGTTACAAGGTCTCAAGTGTGAATGGGGAGCAGGTGTGTTAAATTTTGTGTTATCGCTCTCACTCTCTCATACTTTTCACTGGAAGTTCAACATGGCACCTCATGGCAAAGAACTCTCTATGGATCTGAAAAAAAGAATTGTTGCTCTACATAAAGATGGCCTAGGCCAGTGATGGCGAACCTTGGCCCCCCAGATGTTTTGGAACTACATTTCCCATGATGCTCAACTACACTGAAGAGTGCATGAGCATCATGGGAGATGTAGTTCCAAAACATCTGGAGTGCCAAGGTTCGCCATCACTGACCTAGGCTATAAGAAGATTGCCAAGACCCTGAAACTGAACTGCAGCACGGTGGCCAAGACTATACAGCAATTTAACAGAACAGGTTCCGCTCAGAACCTCATGCCCCAGAAGGTTAAGGCAGTGCTGGAAAACAATGGTGGCCACACAAAATATTGACACTTTTAAGCCCAATTTGGACATTTTCACTTAGGGGTGTACTCAGTTTTGATCCCAGTGGTTTAGACATTAATGACTGTGTGTTGAGTTATTTTGAGGGGACAGCAAATTTACACTGTTATACAAGCTGTACACTCACTACTATATATATGTATGTATGTGTGTGTGATATATATATATATATATATATATATATATATATATATATATATATATATATATATATATATATATATTACAGTATATTGCCAAAAGTATTGGGACACCTGCCTTTACTCATACATGAACTTTAATGGCATCCCAGTTTTAGTCCGTAGGGTTCAATATTGAATTGGCTCACCCTTTGCAGCTATAAGAGCTTCAGCTGTCCACAAGGTTTAGGAGTGTGTCTATGGAAATGTTGGACCATTCTTCCACAAGCGCATTTGTGAGGTCAGGCACTGATGTTGGACGAGAAGGCCTGGCTCACAGTCTCTGCTTTAATTCTACCCAAAGATGTTCTTTTGGGTTGAGGTCAGGACTCTGTGCAGGCCAGTCAAGTTCCTCCAGCCCAAACTCGCTCATTCATGTCTTTATGGACCTTACTTTTTGCACTGGTCCAAATCATTTGGTGGAGGGGGGATTATTGTGTGGGTTTGTTCTTTAGGGGTTGGACTTGGCCCCTTAGTTCCAGTGAAGAGAACTCTTAAGGTGTCAGCATAACAAGACATTTTGTACAATTTCATGCTCCCAACTTTGTGGGAACAGTTTGGGGATGGCCTCTTCCTGTTCCAACAGGACTACGCACCAGTGCACAAACAAAGGTCCATAAAGACATTGACTTAGCAAGGGTGGTGGGAAATTTACTTCAAGTGCAAAAATTCACATTATAATTAGTAACTAAAACATAAAATTAAGTGTAACAATCTAAAAAATAATTCCAAAGTTCTATAATGGTGTGAACCTCCCAACTAAAAAGGTGTTGCACTTGAAGTTAAATTGTATTGCAATTATCTGTAGAGGGGTTTCCACCATCCCTGCTATTTTTTTTTTTTTTTTTAAATGTATGTCTTATTCTCATTTTGATGTGTATTACATGTGAAATCACACATCACTGGATTTATTGCATTTGAAGTTAATCTGTATGGCAAATATCTGTAGGAGGGGTTTCCACCATCCCTGCTAAGTTTCATTTTTTTAATGTCTTGTTTTCAGTTTGATCTGTATTATATGTGACGTTACATATCACAGAGACCGGTGTTGTGCTAATATTGAAGTTTATTTATTGAGATTTCCATACATTAGAGCATTCCACCATTATTAAGTTATTGATCAGTAAGTTAGTGCTGCACTTTTTTCTTTTTTTTTTTTCGTGGTATGGGAACACAACAGTGCTTAGCAGCAAGCTTTTTACTGACACCTTTTTTTTTATTTTGCCTCCAGTAGTGTATTGTAAATCGTAGTGTGGTGATCACCTATTATACTAAAGACTGGCATATGGAATTAATAAACCTCAACAGATTTCAGTTGTGCCCCACCAGGCCGCCCCCCCATGGACAATGTGCCAATGTGCCTGGCTGCTGAGTTCATCTCCTCACCCTTGCACTCAGTGCACGGGTTGGCAGTACTGATGGGCAGCAATGATGGCCACTGCTTGGTGGCACTAGTTGGCATTCATAGAAAGCACTGGTTGGCGGCACTGATGGGCACTGGTTGGTGGTACTAGTTGGCGTTAATAGAAAGCACTGGTTGTCGGCACTGGTTGTCGGCACTGATGGGCACTACTTGGTGGCACTAATTGGCATTAATAGAAAGCACTGATTGGCGGCACTGCTTGGTGGCACTAGTTGGCAGCATTGATGGGCACTGGTTGGCAGCACTGGTTGATGGCACTGATAGGCGGCACTGGTTGGCATTGATGAGCAGCACTGGTCGGCATTGATGGGCAGCACTGGTTGGCAGCACTGATTGGCATTAATAGGCAGCACTGATGGACACTGAAACTGATAGGTGGCTTTGGGCGGCACTGATAGGCAGCGCTAATGGGCACTCATAGTCAGCACTGATAGATGGCACTGACAGGGTAGAGGGGGAGTTTCAGATTGAGCAGATAGTGAGACATGTAAGAGCCGCTCAGTGTGTGAAACTGTCAGGTAATGTAACTGTCAAAACTCAGCCGCGATGTTGGGGGTGGGCGGGACCGAGCAGCTATCAAATACCAGCCAATGATTGGGCTGCTTTAGAAAGGGGACGGAGCGACATAAACCTAATGGCCCGCCCAGCCCCTATTCCATGGTTGTGTTTGATAGCTGTTCAGTCCCACCCACCTTTTGGGACTGAACCTTTACATTACCTGACAGTTTCACACACTGAGCGGCTCTTACAAGCTTCGCTATCTGCTCAATGTGATACTGTTTCCCAGGCAGCGTGGGCTACACGCTCTCTTGGATGCAGCATTTTACAGAAGCCCAATGGGCAGATCTCAGGAGACCGCCAGCATGCGGCTACACTAACAGGCACAGGGTGATTAGGGTGTGCCCAGGCACACCCCATGCGCATGCCTATGATCTGCAGTGTAAAAGTTTGTGGCTGTGGCATGGGGTCTGTGCTGTAGAAACTTAATTTGGCTGTGGTAGAGGGTCTGTACTCTGGCAGTATGGTATGGCTGGGGCAAATGTCTATAATATGGAAGTTTGGTGTGGCTGTGCCAGTTTGGTGGCACTGAGTTTGGGCTGTGGAAGCCTGGTATGTGCAGTGAAAATCTGGTTGGACTATAGCAGGGGTCCACACTGTGGAAGCCTAATGTGGTGGTTTTTTAGACCTCATACTGCAGCAGGTCTTTAGTACAAGCTCAGTGCCTTGTGCTGTGATTATTACAGCTGCTAGAATGAAGGTACTGGAGGCAGCAAGGAGAAAAGATGGATGGTTTTATGTTTCCTATAAAGTCTTTTGATTAATCTCGACATCCCCTGCATCCCTGGCTCTAGTAGTTCTCTTTGCCCTAAGCAGTAATGTTCCTGGCCTAAATGTAGTATTGCTGGGCTGTAGTCTGCCTGAGTACTAATTGTTATACATAAGGTATATAAGTGGAGTCAGAAGTCTGCATTTTTGGTCATTTTTTTGGGTATCCTGAGGATCCAAATCTTCCTGTGTTTTATGGTCCTAAAAATAAACATTTAAACTTCATAAAGCAACTTTGTGCTCAGTTTCTTCCACCCCACAAGTGAGCTAAGAATTCCTCACGGAGGTGAAATGCTACTTACAGTACTTGAGGGATCTCCACCAGTGCTTAGAGGTAAGTCAGTTGTACTCTGATTTAATTCACAAATTTTGACTGACTGGCCGTAAAAAGGTAAACAAAATTAGGTAAAAGTTATCACTATATATATTCTCTCCCTGCTGGTGTGTTTTTTATTTTGGGTACAACCGGCCTGTTGGACCTTACATTTGATTATCGCTAGCGGCTGATATAAACACTGTCTTCTCCCGGCGGGGGTGACTCCTCCCCCCCCGCTTATGGGAGAATACAATGGCTCAGCGGGAGGATTTCCCCTGTCAACACTCTCTGTGGTTGCAGAAAATAATTGCTTCATGTATGGCAGGGGTCTTCAAACTATTTCCCTCCAGTTCAGGAACTACAATTCCATCATGCCTAGTCATGTCTGTGAATGTCAGAGTTTTACAATGCCTCATGGGAAGTTCTGCAACAGCTGGAGGGCCGTAGTTTGAGGATCCCTGATGTATGGCAAGCCTAACTCTCCTGATCCAGCAATTGGCATCAAGGTTCTTATTTCACCTGGAGCCCTGATGAAGGGGGAGTTCTTTCTGACCCCTGAAACTTTTTTTTTTTTTTTTTTTTTTATCCTTTTGTTCTGGAGCTTCTTCCATCAGTGCATGTTTTATGTTGCTGTGGCAGGTTATCTGCACTGTAAAGACATTTTTATGTTTATCTGTGAAAGTTTAAAAATGACTTTTACATGAGGCTGTAGGCGGTTACTATTTTTTGACCATAAAAACCAAACAGCCAATCTTGGTATTGTGAAAAAGGTTAAGTCACAAGTGCACAGCAGCAATAGCCCCTAGATGGCCCTGATAAGCACACTCCTTTTGGCCATTGAAGGCAAATGTCTCCCTGATACCTTCGACAAAAGGCCCCTAAAATTCTCTCATGCATTCTGCAGGACCAATCCTGTTGACAGAATTTATTATCCAGCGTTCTTTGCACAATATTTTTGTTCTTTTTTTATTATCTAAATGAGATCTGACCTCCAGTAGTATTCTGCAGGGACAGTCCATGGAACTCTTGGTTTTGGGACAAAGTATCAATAAACAAGGCCAGCTTTACAAACACAGAGGTAAACATTGTTTTAAAGTGGAACTAAACTTAAAAACTTAAACTAACAGGTAGTATTTTATAGTACAAAAGGCGTGTGTCTCTTATCTTTAAAAAACAAAAAACAAAAAAAAAAAAAAAACAATTTTCCCTTCCTGCTAATGTTTTTTTTAACCACTTCACCCCCGGAAGGATTTACTTCCTTAATGACCAGGCCATTTTTTGCGATACTGCACTTCGTTATTTTAACTGACAATTGCGTTGGCGTGCGATGCTGTACCCAAATAAAATCTATGTCCCTTTTCCCCCCCATAAATAGAGCTGTCTTTTGGTGGTATTTGAGCACCTTCTTCATAAATTTAGGCCAATATGTATTCTTCTACATATTTTTGGTAAACAAAGTCCCAATAAGCGTATATTGATTGGTTTGCACAAAAGTTATAGCGTTTACAAACTATGTGATTTATGGACTTTATGGACTAAAAAAAAAATGTTTTTACTAGTAATATCAGCGATTTTTAGCGGGGCTGCGACATTGTGGTGGACAAATCTGACCTTGAGGGAAGTTTTTTGGGGACCAGGGACACCGATACAGTGCTTTAAAAAAGCATTGATCACTGTATAAATTACACTGGCAGGGAAGGCGTTAACACTAGGGGCAATCAAAGGGTTAAATGTGTTCCCTGCTAGTGTTTTCTAACACTGTGGGGGGTGGACTGACAGAAAGTACACAGAGATTGCTGTTTCTGATTACTAGGAACAGACTATCTCTGTGTACTTCCCTGTCAGAACGGGGAGCTGCCTTGTTTACATAGGCAGATCCCCATTCTGCCTCTCTGTGGAGCGATCTTGGGTGGCCGGCAGACATCGAGTTCACCAGACCCGCTGATTGGCTCCCCCGCCTCCGGCAGCGAGAATGCGCCCACAGTATCTTGTGCACGGAACAATGTACAGGTACGTTGTTTCACATAATAGAGCCGCCCTGCCGCAGTATATATGCGGTGGGCGTAGTCTCTAAGTGGTTAAAAACTGTGCAGTGACTGTAGCATATGCACACCGCAGTGATCCTGGCCTTGTAAAACAACCCATTCAGTTTAAAATTGAAATGACAGGCAAAACATTATTTCTTTTTCTAAAAGTAATCACATAACCTATGTTCTCAGATGCATAAGGGGCATAGCGAGGTAGGTGGGGGGGGGAGGAGAACAACAGCACACTGCTCTTTCCGGTGAATAGCTGTGCAGAGTGGGCATGTCAACACAAGTCTGGCCATTGGAGGAGAGCAGGCTGAGTTCCCAGCACAGACAGAAAACTAATCACACTGAGATGGACGTGCTTCTATGTCTAGCTTGGTCAGTTTGAAATGGGAAAGCAGGAGGACTGGCAGAATCGCCAGCTATTTCTCACACAGAAATACAAAGAGAACAGAATAATTTTTAACATGTCTGTTGTACCATGTGCTTATCAGGAATATGAAATGTTGGGGTAACATATTCTTTAAAGGGTTTTTTTTATTATTATTTTTTTTTTAATCAGCATGTGTCCAGTATCCTTCTATCATAAAGAGATCTCTTTTTGGCTCTGCTGTCTATCGGCACAGTGTCTAAGTGCCCTTTCACATGTGCGGTGTTCACATCAGTAAGATATCTGTGAACCAATCTCTAGCTGAATCTGAGCCAGACTGAAGAAATGTCACTGATCTGATCTGAATGGTTATGTGAGAGGGGCGTAATGGTAAATCAAACTTTTAGGTTGCAGGTGATTCAAATTAAAGTGACCGTGTCACTAAAACCCAACATGAAGAATTCTTGCAAAGAAGTACTGAGATATCTGCCTAATTCTGCCTGTGCTGCTAACCACTACATTAGTAAGTATGAAGGTGGGGTGCAGTGCAGTGCAGCGGCAATAACACACAGTCCAAGTGCAATGAAGAACTTGTATTAAAGTAATGCAAAGACAGTTCACAATAAACCCGTTGGGAAGACACCCAAACCGGGCGCATTCATTGCTCCAACAGCATGTAGAAAGCAGGCTTCAACCGAAATGACAACGTCTAGTAGGAGGGGCAGAATGCAGCCAGGCCATCTCATGCCTAAGCGGGAAGATGTCCAGAGAAGTTGCGAGCCCTACATTTCCCCTGCCGTTCATTCTGTCCCTACTCTACCCACTTGCAAACTGCACGGCAAGCCTGGGAGCCAGGTTCTGTCTTGGGGCGGCAGCATCTAATTGGATCGCTTCCCCAGTGACCCAGGAAACAATAGAGGAACCATGTTTCTCTTGTCTTCCTCTCCAACTGCAATGCCGCTGCAGGCAAGCGCCACCTGCAGTGGATAAAGTAGACTGCACCTGCCTAGCAAGTAGTGAGGACAAATTGCCCAATGAAGACTCCTCAGAAACATACACTTCTAAGGATGTCGATATTGTGACAGACTCAGCCAGGACAGAGGCTTTTGGAGGGGACTTAAGGCTAGCCTCTTGCCTACTGACTATGAGCCCTGGCATTTAAGGGATCGCTACTCTTTGGAAGGTGTATGCCTGGGGTATCGGTGGAGTGATCTTGTTCCTGATTCAAGTTCATGTCTCCCCAGAACACACAGACTCTGGGAGTCTAGGCTGGGATCCATGTTAAAGGCCTAGTTGGTACATTGCCAGCCATGACTGCTCAACACTGGTAAACTCATAGCAGATGGTAATCTCAGCAGATCAAGCCACCCAGTGTTAATTGTGCTAATTAACACATCTATTTCTGCTAGCAAACTACTGTGGGGATGTGTTTATACTTGTAATAATGTGTATTGTACTTGTATTCTGACCTGGAATTAAACCTCTTAGCGTCCAGGTGGCCAATTGTTTAATTAAGGCTATAAACCTTAAGTTATCTTTCTGTACACAGTTGCGTTTGCATTTGAAAGGTGGTCAGCCTCGCCTGAGTGTGTGGTGTATAAAAAGCCTGTATTCTTGTTCAATAAACAGATCCAGTTTTGCAGATAAACTAGTCCTGCCTAGTTCTTGGTTGCAATATGCGGCTATAATATCTGATATCTGTGTTAAGACTGGAGGAAGCTGTATACTGACAGAAGTACTCAAGTGCAGTGTGGGATGGTTCTGTCACAGATATCCTGGTCCTCATCTGTGCTTTGTGGTTCCTCCCATCAACCCCTACATCATTACAGGACATAGAAGTGACGTAGGGGCCAGCAGATGACACCATTGGTAAGAATGGGAGACCAGAAATCTGCTACTCTTGTAAGATTTCAGAAGAGTGTGTGATTTCTCCTTATTGCTGCATCAATCAGCAGTGCAGGCAGCAGGAGAGGTGAGTATCCAAGTACTACTTTACAGGGAGTGTTTTTAATTTAGGTTTTAGTTCTACCAACAGGCACACTTTATTAAATGATCAGTTTTGGATAAAGTCTCTAGGTTTACAGAATCATTTTTCAGACCATTGTTTTATTGTTCCAGAAGTGGGGTAAATGACAGCATAGAGCATCTGGTACAATATTGGCTCGTGCTCTGCCATCATGAGCTCACCATGGATGTACACAAACTCCCTGCACCACTTTTATTAGCAGACAGCACAAATCTCGTAAACACTTCTTGACATTACAAATGCAGTTGGCATGAGACGGGAATCTGTTTCTCAGTGCAGCAGACTGTACATTCCTTCTAGGGATCTGTTCGTATGGAGCTTGGTGTGGGGAGGGCTCTCTGTACTCCTACTGCAACAAGGACAAGTTCAGGGAGGGGAGAGGGTCCTTACTATCACAGTAACTGACATCCACCCTGTAAGAAAAGAAACACAAGTCTTTATTTTTACAAATGAACAAACCCCCCAAATTTTAAGAACTCCCATGTAAGAAAAATATTGTTTTTGCTGCTGAGATCTTAAAATACAACCCATAAAGATATATTGTTTTTCAAAGCTGGGAGGAATGGTCCATGCTTATTGAAATAGTACAGCAAGAGTTTACAACCAACCCGTTGGGATGGCTGCCCAACTGAGTACACTCACGGTTTCCAGTAATGCAAAGAGAGCGGAATGCAGCCAGACTGATAAGCGCTATTAAGAGAGCAGAATGTGGTCTGGCCATCTTGTGCCCAGGATAAACGGGATGAAGTACAAAAGATTTGGCCTTTACGCTTTCACTCCTTAACAGAAACCTTTCCAATAATGCTAGTACTGTCCCTAACGGGGGATACATGTCCCTACACTACCAACTCACAAAAAGCATGTCAAGCCTGAGAGCCAGGGCCTTAAAAAGGCTCTGTCTGACCCAAGATGGCTGCTAGGGTCACATGGGGTGATGGCGTCCAATAGAATAGTTTCCCCAGGAAAACATAGAGGTACCCTGTTCCTCTTGACTTTGTCTCCAACAACAGTGCTGCTGCAGAAGAGCGTCGGGGGAGAAAGCACAAAGGCGCCACTCTAAGTGCAGTATAGCAAAGAGTTGTAATGAGCAAGAGTAGATTGATAACAGGCATGTCAAATATAGGTGAGAGAGGCCTGAAGAAGGGGCGCATGCTCCGCAAATGCGTCGCCTATTGGTCCACTGCTCAACCCGGAAGTATCGTCATCCCCGGCTCCCTGTGTGGTCGAGTTCCAGGAAGCGTCGGTGACCACCGGCGCAACCCGCTCCACTTCTCTAGACAACAGCCACGAATGGACTTCCTTCCCTGATGCTTTTATCTACCTATATTTGACATGCCTGTTATCAATCTACTCTTGTGAGTATGTATGCACTCCTGCAGTGGAGAAAGTAGACTCCACCTGCCTACATACATGCCCATGAATTTTAATGAGCTAAAATCCCATTGCCACAAGGCCTTGGGGTGGCCATACACTATCCAATATTCTTTTTTAATTTTTTTTTAGATTTACCTTCAACTATGTAGTGCAAGGGCCTGCCTGACTGCATACACATTGAAAGTGTTTAGGTTTGACCTCATATTATATGGTTTTGATAAATCTAAAGAAAAATTGTATAATGTATGGCCAGCCATAGTTTTCCTTTCTATCTGTGGAGCACCAACGTTGTCACCCTAGGACTTTTGAATTTCATTTTTTTTTTTCCAGGAGCTGTGCTCTTGGTCTAACCGATATCTAGTTTAGAGTCCTAATGAAGGAAGGGGCATGTTGAGCCCCCAAAACCTATTTGCTGCCTGGTGTTTCTTTCCTGTTCTCATTGGAGAATTAATAAAATACCATGTTGGACTCGAGGAACCTTTTTGTTTGATGACATTCTTTTTGTTTGGAAAGCATGTCAGGGGTTATAAGCCTGCTCTTTCCAAAACTGATGAAAAAAGTTGGGCGTATACATGCACTTAAAGTGAGCCCCTACTCTTTGAATGCGTGGGTTGGGCTCCACAGAAGTTGTGTGCGGTACATATGTAACTTCTAGTAATTTACTTTTTTGAGTGAGTGTTAGCAATGACTGCGTACTCCTCTTTAGGAGTGAGGAGACTGCCAGTAGGGTCAATGTCATGATACACTGAGTAAGGGGAATGTGCAATGTTGGGACAGGATTCTTGTTATTTATTCTCTAGCTGGTTTGATGTTCCCGCATCTTCAAAAGCACAGCACAATCAATACCTTTAGACCCATATATACAAAGATGTGTTATTCTGAAAGAAATCCTTTTCAGAAGACGTGATAAAGGTTCATGAATGACATGCATTAACCACTAAACCAACTATGCTTTTCATTGCAAAGCTCTAAAATTGTACTGTACATAGCAACTTAAAAGAGAGCATCATGTGTTAGAAGTATTAACATCATACATTTTGCCTAAAGCAGGCAGTATAAGTTTAAAGCTGAAATTTCAGTTGTGGGTGATCCTGACAGCATTGCCGGCTTGACAAACTCTAACTGAGAAATAGGAATCGGGTGGAAAATCGTCAGCTGAGCCGTAAATGCAACCAATCGCGTGTAGTTACTGTTCAGTAATTCAGACAGCCGCGGGTGTTGACTGTCTGAATACAATAGCAGCCAAGGGAGATTTGCTCCACCCATGCTATTTACCATGCATGGGTGAATTGGGTGAAATCCAAACATATATGGCTAGCCTCACTACAGATGTTTATTAGTAGATCAACAGGTAATGAGCATACCATGTAAGGGGGGGGGGGGGGGTGTTAGTAGTAGGCAGGTGCTACATTGAACTTCAATACCTCTGTACAGTAAGGGGATCTCTGCAGTGCAAATCCTTTCCCATTGCTATGGGAGACAGACCCTTTGTGGAAGGAGTGCCAACAACATCTACCTCGCTGCTAGAGGTCATTTCACCTGCAACAGGCACACACTACCGGCAGGCTGCTTGTTAAAGTTATGTTACCCTGGGTAACCACTTGTGTCTTCACAATACATGAATTCCTTCTACTGATGTCTTAATACCCCAAGTACCTTAGTGACCTGTACTGTAGAAAGGTGCCGGTTACTTGCATTACACCCCTTTTAGTAACTTCAGACCAGGCATGACGAAGCCCCAACATTCAGAGACCTAATTCCTTTCCTACATCCCTAACCCTAACTCAGGCTGTGTGCTGCCCTGGCATACCTGCAAAGGTAGTGTCCATGCAATTACAGGGTCTATCAGTGGCAGCTGGTGTCCTCAGGGTGAACCCCAAGTTCTGATGCTCTTACATCCAGATAGTGGTGGGCAACATGCCTCTTCTTGCGGGGGGTGGGGGGTGTTCTCCATCTCATTTCCCTATTTCCCTATGTGCACTGGACCATCTTATCGAACTTGAGCTAGAACCGGAACGAACATTTGGACTCGGCCTAGTACCCTCTGGACCACAGTCCCGCTTTTATATTGCAAGATAAGTGGGTGGTTGATTTACCTATACTGGAGCGTGCAAAATCTGGTGCAACTCTGCATAGAAACTAATTTGGCTTCCAGGTTTTTATTTTTTATTTTGTCAAAGCCAAATTGAACAAGCTAAAGTTAGAAGCTGACTACCACGCACAGCTGCACCAGATTCTGCACACTCCAGTTTTAGTAAATCAACCCCATTGGTTGTTGAAAAGTAATTTTTGGGGATGTCAGGTGTGTGGGGTATTTTAGGTGCAGGAACCTTAGATGCTATAGAAATAGAAAGAGCTATCCCAACTAAAAAATATTTTTACAACCCTGAAACTTAAAGAGGAGTTTCACCCCATCCCCTACAAAAATTAAAAGTCAGCATCCAGCAGTGTCCTCGCCCGCGCTGATTCTTGAGTCGCCTCTTGGGTGCTGGCACTGCCATCTTAACTAAGGGAAACCGTCAGTGAAGCCTTGCGGCTTCACAGCCAGTTTCCTACCGCGCATGCACAAATTGCAATGCGTTCTGTAAATAGGCGCTGGCTGTGGGGGAAGGAGGGGGGGTGAACTTCCTGCACACTTCGCTGCGGCAAACCGAGCCGAAAGTGGGAGCACGTACTTGTCAAAACCAGGTACCCGTCGCCCCCCTTCCTCCCAAAAGGTGCCAATTGTGGCGGGGAGGGGGGGGGGGGGGCAGAAAAACGGTGCTTCCCCTTTTGGGCGGAGCTCCACGTTAAGTGATTAAATAATGTCAACCTAACCCCTAATGATTAACCTAATCAAACCTAACCTTTTAGTAAAACCAGACCTGCTCTTTAAAGAGGAATTTTGGTTAAAAAAAGCCCACTGTCTGCACCCGGGCTCATTCTTTGTCGATTGTCAGGTCCCTGGCACCGCCATCTTTACTGTGGGAAGGCAGTTGTGGTTTCGCAGCCGCCTCCCCATGGAGAATGTGCGAGACGTGCTGCTCTCTGTGAACGGTCCTGCAGCCTTCTGGGACCTGTGACATGTCCCAGGAGGTTGAGGGAGGGGGAGCAAGCCTCTGATCCCAGCGGAAATGGGAGCAGATATCTGTCAAAAATAAGTACCCACTCCCAGAAAATAAAAACATCCAATACATGCAGTGAAGGGAAGGGGGATAATCGGCGGAACTTTCTGTAGTAGGTGAAGTTCTCCCCTCATAAGCTTCCCCAAAATGTCACCAAATACTGAGAGGTCCATTTTAAAAAGCAACTCCTTTAAAGACTTAGTGCGATCCATTCTGAATTGCATCCCAACACACATCCGTCAGCAAGGTGCGTTGGGGTGCCATTCAGAATATCCCTGCATTGCACCAATGCATGTAACATATTGCAGTAAGGCACATTACATGGTGTGAAGCGGGTCCTTATTGTCCCCAAGCAATGAAACCATGCTGTTTATTAGTGGAAATATTTGCTATTCACCCTATGACACATAAGCTTTGTGTATCATGTGTCATCAATCCTTGTTTTTTTCCACCAAACCTTCCTGTTTTCTTGGCCCACATTAAAAATATCTCCTCTATCAAACCTGACACGGGAATGCTGGCGTAAGGAAGAAAATATGTCATCTGCGGGAGACACCCTGATCATTTTCATACTTGTGATGCTTTCACACTTCCAGAAAAAAAGAGAAGGTATACTGGCAGGTAATTACCCAAATATGTCCGGTGAAAGTGGAAACAAGAACAAAGCGTTAAGCTGCTTCAGGCAAATAGTGAACTACTATATCTCTACTAAACAAAGAGAGAGTTTTACAATTTTACATTTTTTTTCTGTATTCTCCGTAATATTTTACATTCCCTGATTTTCTTCTCCCCCTCATCAACATGGGGGGGGGGGGGGGCATTTTCATTATATGCCTAATTGTATACTCCATGACATCATCAATGGATCCCTATGCTTCTCTATGCGATGTAGGCATATCATGGCTGGCTCCCCTCAAACCTGATGCAAGCAGGGGGCTGGCTCTTGGGAGGAATTATGCAAACATAAAAATGCTTTGAAGTCGGGTTGCATTTGCATGCATACTACCCAGGGTAATACCCCCCCCCCCCCCCGTGTTGCTGAGCCTCCATGATTGAAAGAACTGATATTCAATGAATAAAAGGGATGGGCTAGGAACAATAAGGGGGGAAGCGCTAGATCAGGGGTGTCGAACTCTATTTCATCGTGAGCTGCATCAGCATTATGGTTGCTCTCTAAGGGGCGGTAGCAGTGGCGGCTGGTGCTCAAAATTTTTTGGGGGGCGCAAACAAACTGAAAAAAAAAACCCATCAAGCGCCGCCAGTGTGCCCCATCAAGCGCCGCCAGTGTGCCCCATCAAGCGCCGCCAGTGTGCCCCATCAAGCGCCGCCAGTGTGCCCCATCAAGCGCCGCCAGTGTGCCCCATCAAGCGCCGCCAGTGTGCCCCATCAAGCACCGGCCAGTGTGCCCCATCAAGCGCCGCCAGTGTGCCCCATCAAGCGCCGCCAGTGTGCCCCATCAAATTCTGCCAGTGTGCATCGCCTGGCACTTACCTGTCTCACAGCGGGTCAGCGGCGGTGTCCTGCACTCTCCTCCATGTCTTCTTCCGTCCACTCTATCAGGCATCCAATCGCAGTGCCTGACGTTTCAGCAAATCGGGTGACCGGTAACAGACCTGAGCACCTGATTGGCTGAGAGGCGGTTCAGTGTTAGCAAAGCGAATTCCTTCGCTTTGCTAACACACAGCTGAGTGAACAGTGAACGCGCAGCATTGCGACCGCTGTTCACCTTTTTTGGGCGCTTATTAGAGCCTACTGCTCTAATCGGGTGCTTCCAAAAAACACCCCGCCGCTGTAATTCATGTGCCCAGCACCCGAAAAGGGGCCGGACACCTGAATAGGGGGTGTCTGCTGCGACCATAGGTAGATTCATGCAATGCATGAACCTATCTATCTTATCTATGGTGAGAGAGCGGTGCCAGGAGAGAGGGGGCGGCGCTCCTGCGCCCTTTATGGACGCACTTCCACTGGCCGGTAGTATCTGTAAGACTAGATGTCCAGAGCAAACGACTTCCCCTTACATCAGATGTCAAGAGTCCCCCCACAACCCCTTAAATCACAGTGCACCCCCCTTATCTTGTGCTGCTCTGGAAGAACTGGGTAGCAGAAAGTGCAGGGTCTGGAGGAGGACCAGAGGAAAGCTGAAGTCAGCTGCTGGAGTCTGCTAAATGCTGAGATCAGGGGAGGCGGAAACAAGGGGGTTCTGCGGCTGCATGTAGACGCGCAGGATCTGGTGGAGGAATTCTGTCATCCGCTCTGCTGATGACTGCTGAGACATGGCGGGGGGGTGGGGGGGGGGTAGAAGAGGTGCGAGGGCCACATGAAATGGCCTGGCGGGCCGAATTTAGCCCACGAGCCTTGTGTTTGACACGTGTGCTAAATGATACTGGATGTCCTGCAGTCAGAAAATAAGGCAGACTGACTTGTTGCAGCTTTTAATGAACACTGCGAGGCTCTCACAGTGTGTATTGAAATAAGAGTTTGCTTTTTCAGTACCGGAGAGGAGCCTGTGCAACTGTGTATAGCAGTGCCCTTGTGGGGTCACTACGTGTTCTAGCATCCACACATTTCACCCTGCTGGTCAGACATCCATTTTGGCACACTTTCCCAGACAATGAACAGTCTCTTGCTTGTTTTTGTTGTTTTTATTAGGGGATTGAACTTGGATGGGGAAAAGGGACATGGGATGCCCAGATAATGAATACTTCTCAAAGAAATCAATGTTGGTTGAGTCTAAATTCGACAGTCTCTTCCTCTGCACATCTCCTCCAGCACACTACTTGAGATCACTTGCTTTACTTCACTGTCCAAATCTAGGTTCCTGTCACCATTAGCACATGGCTAGGCCTCACTCTGAATAAGTTTTCCTAGTAGCCCATTACAGGCAGGGGTCTGCAGTCCCCTTTGTGGTAGCAACTGTTTTATTAGAGAAGAATAAATGTGCTAACTGACACTTGGTGGACTACTGATCCCAGCATGTCCGATGCAAATCCTGCCAGCCCTCGTGGCTGCAACGACTTGACTCCAAAAGAACACCACAGTCTCTCCCTCTGGCTCCACATCCTGGCATGTCTTTCCCAGAGCTTCACAGCTGGATCCCTCCTGAATGACTTGCCTGGCAGTGCTCCCAACTGTCTTCTTCCTGCTCCTATTCCAGGACATCTCTCAATGACCGTGTAGAGAGCGGCTCCCTGCCAGCTCCCGAGCTCCAGGCCCGAGGTCACCCACCAGAAAGGGGGTTCCTTGAGACGATGACAGTCTAACACTCCATCATTCAGTTCCTCCCACAGCAGGCTGACTATGGGTAACTGCAGGTGGGTATAGGAGGCCTGCCCCCTGCCAATCCTAGTTGGTGATTGGTCAGGGCTCCTACATACACCCCATGTCATTCCAGCTCTCTGCCCTGCCTCTTTCCAGAAACTTCTGAAAACCAGAGGAGGCGCCCAAGAGCTGAAGCACATGTCAGTCACCTGCTCCTACTCTAAACCACTCCCCTTCCCCTAGATCAAAACAAACAGGCCTAGCTTACAGCATAGGCCTGCCTAAATTTTACCTGCGCTGACAGTACAAAACAAACCCACTACTCTAGCACCTACCTACCTAAGGTAGAGGGTGCTGCATGTGCAAGACAAGGTAAGGCTAGAGTTCAGCTTCAAAGAGGTAGTAAACTGCTGTGTGTGTTTTTGTTTTTATTTATTTTTTTTGTTTCCACCTGCAAGGTAAAGTCATAATGTGCTAATTATGTGAAACTTACCTTTAGAAGGAAGCCCTCCAGTGCTGCGCTGTCACTGCTTAGACAGCTTCCATCTTCACCCTGGAAGTCTTCCTTCCAGGTTCGCAGACTCCTTCAGAGCGCATGCGGCGGTGACATCATCAGCTGCATGTACAGTAAATATCTCCAAAACATTCGCATTTAGGAGATATTTACAGTACCTATAGGTAAGCCTTATTCTAGGCTTACCTATAAGTACAAGTCAGAGATGGGAGTTTACTTCCACTTTAAAGGTAAACTTTTGTCAGAATTTAAAATAAAGCCTTGGGATGCATGCAGAGAGCATATCTTATCTTAAGTAATGCAGTTTTACATCTAGGCATTGCTATAAAGCCCCAGTCCACACAGACTTATCCATTGGCCACCTGGGGACACCTTTTTGCTTACCTGTTTGTCAGACTGGAGAGAAATTCCCAAACACACTTTATCCTGATTGCTCACTGTCTCTCACATAAAGTCTTCTGTATCTGAATTCCTAATACCAAAAAAACTTTTCACAGGCACCAATCTATCTTTTTTCTGGCAATACACTGTATGACTTTCCCTCAGTGGGTGGCCCTGTCAACTATGTTCCCACCCAACATGTCTCAATGTAGAAAAAATGTCTGCCAAAAACTGGCTGCATCCAATCAGATGCAGCCTCTGTATGGGTATTCTGACAGTCAGTGGGGTAGGCTGTCAAAATACAATAGCTGCAGCTGTATAGTGTGAATGGAGGAATCTGCTTGTTTTTTTTGTTTCTGTTTTTTGTTTGTTTGTTTTTTTTCGTTCAGCCTGCTGGTCAGTGTATAATCAGCTTTTGACCCACTTTGAAATTTTCTGGTGATGCATCAGGCTGAGAGAGCGAGCTGCATTGCAGAGGCTTTGGAAAGCAGACCCACTCACACCCCTATGTATTCTGTATACATCGCTCCCAAAACGCCCCTTCCCACTGCAATGAATGGGCAGCGCTTTCGAAGCGCCTGAAAAGCACTTCGGAAGTGCCGCAAAACACAGGAGCTTTTAACCTTGTGTTTTAATCCCTTTGCAAAAGCGCCACTAAAACCAGCGGTGCTTTACCGTGAACGTGACCGCAGCCCCAGTGTGAAAGGGGTCTAATAGCTTGGAATTCTGTTAACATGCTTGGTTGTACATATTGATTAGGGGGGATAGCCATCACCACCACCAGCCTTGTCTAAGGGGATTACAGTAGCGCTCATGAAAACGTTTAGTCAGCAGTTCTCTCTGCATTGATCGGTTTGCGGTGTCTACTGCTACCCATGGATGTCACCAGATGCAACTCGGATGAGCCAGTCGGGATGCTATTGGGTACATTGCAACTTTTTTTTTTTGTTTTGGACAGAGTGGAGATGGATTAGTACACCTATTCAGTTTTTATTGCGGTCTGTAATGCTGATGTCTGAAAATGCACATTTGTGAATGCAGCCTAATAGAGGACCTTCTATTTACCATAGAACACAGGCCTTTATTTACTCAGCACTTTACATCTGCATCAGTCTCTGCTCTCAAGGAGCTTACAATCTAAGGTCTCTTTGTCACATACTAGGGTCAATTTAGACAGGAGCCACATAACCTACCAGTGTGTCTTTAGAGTGTGGGAGAAACCCACGCAAGCACAGGGAGAACATGCAAACTCCAAGCAATAGTGTCCTGGTTAGGAGTTGAATCAAGGACCCCAGTGCTGCAAGGCAGATGTGCTAACCACTGAACCATTGTGCTGCCTGTGTCTTTTACAAATACTGATATCCAAATGCCATGACACATCGCCTGCATCCCATAATGCATAGAGGTGAGCTCTTTGTTGTTTGAAATGACTGGGCATGCCCAAGTACTTGACTTGTGTTTTAATATGTCTCACACTTGCTTTGGTGTGACAGGTTGCTTTTTTTTTTTTTTCCCCCATATGCGTGGGTTTATTCAAGTTTGTTTTGCAGTACTTTGCAAAATGTGTTGTTTATGTCTGCATTTTTCCCTTTTAATGAAAGGCTTGCTAGGCTACAAATAATTTGATAACAGACTCTAGGGATTTTATTATGGTCTCTTACATTTGGTGAATGTCTGTAATTAGGAAATGTGTTGTGAGCTTTCCCACAACACATAACAGTTCTTAAAGTGATCCAGTCAACCTTTGAAAAAGCAGACGCATCTGATATTACCTTTTTTCTACCAAAACCCCCTTCTCTGCACCGCCTTTAACCCCTTACTGCCAGCTCCTACTAGCCCTTTAAAGAGGAGCTCCAGCCAGTGATAAAAAAAAAAGTCAGCAGCAGCTACAAACACTGTAGCTGCAGACTTTTAATATGAAGACACTTAGCAGCCCAGGGATTCAGTGCTGTCATCGCCTGGGCTGGTTCTTCGTGGGTCTTTGAAACCCTGCCACCACCATCTTGCTTGTGCAAAACTAGCTGTGACTTCCTGGTGTTTTGCATCTGGCATTGCAAGGGCGTGACGCGTCACGCTTTCTCCATCTTGGTCCTGCAGTCTCTTGGGACATGTGACATGCCCCAGGAGGTTGCAGGCCAGGGAACCTCCACTCTGCTGGAATAGACCAGCAGAGAGGAAGTGGGAGCGGGTACCTGCTACCACCCCCCCCCCCCCCCCCTCCAAAAAAAACAAAAAATTCACAATAATGAGAGAGGAGGGGTGAAGAAAGAGGATGAACGAAACTTCCCTGTTCAGGTGAATTAACTTTTTTTAAGGATTTCTGTACTCTAGAAGCTAGTAAGTGGGCTCCCAATCAAGTGATCACTGTGATTGGCTGTTACATAAAGAGGGGTTTTGTCCTATTGGCTCACAATTGTAAATAGTGGGTGGGAACTGTTACGAATACTCATTTCTGCTACAGCGATATGACATCTGGGAGCTCCATCACTGGCCTCAACGTCTTCTGGGTGCTGGGTCTACAGCTGTCTTGGTTAGCCAGAGCAGGGGAATGTACCTCCCACGCATGTGCAAAAGAGTTATTCATCCTGCTGGGATGTTTGCAGGTTCTATCATTTTGATCAAATGACACATCGATTGGATAATATCTGTCTTTAAGATCCGTTTTCTGTGTGTTCCATTGACACTTTAAGCAGCCCAGAGCTGTTCTTCGATAAAATACAGACATGCTGTACAGCATGAATGAAGTGTACTTTTGTACATTTTAAATAGTTTGTATAAAACATTTTAAAAAGGGGGGGGGGGGGAGAAGGGGGCTCTGAGTGATTGTGTGAGGCACTGAATTGTGCACCACACTGCCTCCTACTGCAGTCGGGAACAGACAACTGTCGGAAAGGTAGAGCACTCCAGCAGCTATACTTTCTAGTGTGAATGCCCTTACATGACCACAGCTAAGCAGGAATTCACTTTCACAAAGACCTTCAGCCAAAATTACCACAATAGTTTTATGTTTTGTAATGTAAGTGGGATCCAAGTAATGCATCCAAACCCCAAAACTTCCTAAGCGGTCGTTGTTCCATATAAAGAGTATGGAACGTTACTGACAGGGTTTAAAGTGGTTATAAAGGCAAAGATGTTTTTTACCTTCATGCATTCTCTTCTCAAAAGAACAAGAAAGATATCATTGCATGTCGATATAAGGGCAGGTTGGAATTTACCAAAATGCATACAAAATTTCACCCCAAAGGGAGTTTCAACCAGACCCAATGAACAATTATCTTGGCTCGAGGGGCATTAAGATCTGTGTTGTAGTGGCAATCATTTTTAGCACACCTTAGCAATATGACTATAGGGGGGCAAGTCGAAAAGATATGAAAAAAATTACCGGGCTGATGTGTGCAGCACCAACAAGCTGGAGAACTAAAGGGACTTATCTTGTGGAGCCTTTTAAGGGGTAAAATAGGCCCTGTGCAGGATTTTGACTTGGTTTAACTTGTCCCTGGCAGACACTAAAGAAGAGCAGGGGGAAGTCCCAAATCTCAGACCAATCTTTGTCATCCACCCCAGGGATATCAGACCTCAATTTCTGATTTTAAGGAAAACGGCCACAAGAAGTTACAGCTCAGAAGTGGGTTTCCCTAGGTCACGAATGATAGCCTTTAGCTCAGAGTAAGAGGGAGATACTGTATGTGATTACCTGGGAAACCTGTAGATGGCAGTAGTAAGAAAACGAGGGCAAAATGAATTTAGAACAAGGAACATGAAAGGGAAGAAGGCACTGGTTCCCAACAATATTTTCTAATGCTTTTATTTTATATTTCGCCTAGGCCTTGTAGTCAGTGATTGTAGTGAATGGTGAAAGGAAGGGGTTTAGCAATTGGGTAGTATTGGGGGGGGGGGGGGAGTAGGGACTCCATGTGACCTGTTTTCCAGGCCTAAAGGGTGGCAAGCATGAAGGGGGATAGATTATGAGGGGATTTCGGACCTCTAAACAGTAAAATCTGGAGGGATTCGAAAGATTGTAGAATTTCTGCCTCCAAGATAGTAGAGGAGTTAGTTAGGTCAGGTTGTAACCACCAATAAGCTGTAACTAGCTGGGAAACAAAATAATGCTTAAACCAATCAGGCATAGCCTCCCTCCTATTAAGTGGTCTGGTAAGAGTAATGAATTTATAACTGGGGGTCTGGGAACCCCAAAGGAATGAAACATTTGTTGGAGTTTAGTAAAAAGAGTTTTAGGGAGCCATTGTGAAGAATTACGAAAGAGGCAGGTAAATTTGGGGAGGACCTTCATTTTAAGGGGATTGATGTGACTAAGAAAGGAAAGCGGGAGGTTGCTCCATTCCTTCAGTTTAAGCTTGACCTTGGATAACACAGGATGAAGATTTTGTACAATATTTTGTACAATATAATCGGAGACCTGAAGAGGAAACAACAATACCCAGATAAGTGAAATTTTCCACCCACTGCAGAGGGATGGACCCAAGGGTGGAAGCTTGCGCCCTGTTATGTGACTTATGCCAGGTAACCCTCAGACCTGTAAATTGAGAGAATGTATTCGTAGTTTGAAGGGCTCCTTGTAAGGAGGGTCTGGAATCATTGAGGAGCAACAGTATGTCATCAGCAAAGAGAGCTACCCTCTCCTCCAGCCACCCCACCTGTAGTTCACGGATCTCAAGAAAGACCCCACGTGCTTCCGCAATAGGTTTCATGGCAAGTGTAAAGCGGGCTAGAGAGAGATGGCAGCCCTGTCTAGTACCCCTGTATAATTAAAAGGGGATAGAGAGAAGGCCTCCCAGCCATATACTGGCCAGAGGGTTAGAATATAAAGCTTTAAGGCAAGTCAATAAAGCGAAGCGGGAGTCCCATCCTCCACAACACCTCCCATAAATATAACCATTCTACAGTATCAAATGCTTTTCTATGTTGAGTGTTGCTATAGCCCTGGACCCTTGATTTAGAGAAGGAGCATGTATATTTGAGAATGAACAACGGATATTAATATCTGTGGATCTGCCGGGCATAAAGCCAGTTTGATCAGAGTCTATGAGAGAGGTTATGACCCTGCTCGTTCGACAATTTAGAGTTTGCTACCACTTTTAAAAATGCCATGCCATCAACAAACTTTCTTATGATGTTACTGCTCTAGGGAGGAGGAAGTGGTATCTGCTACATCAACAATGACCTACACAATGGCAGTCTCTATATTATGGCAGTCACTCTGATAACGTGCAGTGTTCTCAGCTAATAAAAATGATCGTCCGTCTTTGACAAGACACAGGCACGGTAGTTTACACTGAGATTTTGTAGTGTTTGTCTAAACAGTGAGTAATCCACGTACACCTTTGGGCGAAGTCTTTGTTTTTAATGCTTAGTTCCAGCCAATTTTTTTTATTTGGATAGGGATGGGGATAAGGAGTAAGTCAAAGCATTGAGATAACACAGGAAGTATGTGGAGGACACAGGACTGAATTTCTGACCAGCACAACAGGTTGTTTTGGCATCTATCAAACAGATATAACAAGATGCTTCCAACAGTATATTTAAAGCTGATTGTATAAAACACAAATTAATGTAGCTCTGTAATCATTAATACATCATAAATGTATTGTTAAATGCAAACCGTGTATGTATGTAATTTGACCTCATATTAGCCTCGTGCAGTCGCTGCAGTGTCAGAGGAAGAAGCAGCACAAGGAGCCAATCAATTCATGTGCTGACCAGAAGCTTGCTGATAGGAAGAAAAAGCAAAGTGACAGAGATGAGCTCATCACTGTGCTTCATCTCTTTTCACTGTCCAGTCACAAGCTTGGAGGAGGTCCAGGGATGGCCTAGGCTTAGGGGAAGTGAGTTAAAAGATACTGGCCATCAGACTGAAGGCTTCTAGAGGCAGGATAAAGTAATACAGTGGAAATCCTTGGGTTAAGGATGAATATTGCAGAAATAGCTGTATTTGTTTTTAATCTGTTAATGGGCTATTCATTTTTATCATATTTCTGGCTGGTATTGTGTTTTAAAAGACCAAAAGGGAGCAAATAAGAGTTGATTGTCAGGGTTTACATACTTTATAGGAATGTATTTCTGTATGTGACCCTTTCTAGGAGAGTTACTTCTTGCCCTATGACACATGTGCATGTAATAAGGGCATATAGTTGTCACTGGCGCAGGAAGGCACAAAGTGCAATACAAATGTTGTCAGCAGCTCTAGCCCCTCCCCACTCTACCAAAATGTTTTTGCTTTTCTTTATGTCCCTGTTGGAGAGATTTCCCATCCATTTCTGTCCTATTTGCGGTGAGGGCACTGACCTTAATAAAAGCCTATACAAAAAGGAAAGTAGATGTTTTGGCTTTATTAACGTTATTTAGTTAGTGCCACTGGTATCTGCACCATTTCTTCCTCATCTCTCTCTATAGACCTACACTGGCAGAAACAGATGCTGGAGGATAGTCAATACATGCCTGCATATGTATAATTTAAATTTACTGCGCTGTCCTATAGCTAAAGTGATATTGGATATGTGATTGAATACAAGAACAGTAATAAACATAAACAGCTGCGACTTTGCTGCAAGATACATGCATACACAAACAATTTTCCAATAATAAGCCACGCTATAAACTAGACAAGTGATAAATCTAGTATTGTGACTGGGTGCAAATTGATACAAAAAAATGTGATTGATCAAATACTAAAGGATTAAAGCGTTTTTTTTTTTTTTTTTTTTTGTTTTTTTTTTTTAAACTTTTACCCACAGGTAAGCCTATAATAAGGCTTACCTGTAGGTAAAAAAAACTCATCTAAACCTGTACGGTTTAGGAGATATTCCCCTCGCAATGAGCCGCTGACTGCAGCGGCGCATGCGCACAGGGGATTCTCGGCTGACAGCCCGGCAAACTCCGGAGCTTGCCGGACAAAAGTCTCCCGCGTGCATGCGCGGGAGTGACGACATTGCGGCTCCGGCCACTCACAGCGCCGGAGCCGTGAGATGCCGGCGCCTCGTTCTAAGGTAAGTATCTCATAATGAGCTAGTATGGATCTCTTAATTATAGGAGATCGTATGCACCAATGGTTTAATACCCAGCCCAGGCCTTCAGTTGCTCTGTCAGGATCCCAGCGCCTTTTCAGGGGTTGGTGGCTCAATCGGGAGGTAAGTGGCAGATATTTCCCAGGAAAAAATAAAGAGAATGCTTCCATAGCGTAAAACCATACAGAATTTATTTTATAAAAAGATAAAAAATATTGCACTTACATTTAAGTGATAACATTATATGCAAAGTACATGCATATGACGACAGGACAACATCAGGCGTGACGAAATGCGTAGGGAGGGGAGACGTGCTGACATCACCACTATACACAAAAGTCCCAGGACCATGGGCAGTTACAGAGAGCTGACTGGCTTCATTTTTGTGTCTTGCCTTACGGCATGTACTTTGCATATGATATCACTTAAATGTAAGTGCAATATTTTTTATCTTTTTATAAAATAAATTCTGTATGCTTTTACGCTATGGAAGCATTCTCTTTATGATTTTTTCCTGGGAAATATCTGCCACTTACCTCCTGATTGAGCCACCAACCCCTGAAAAGGCGCTGGGATCCTGACTGAGAACAACTAAAGGCCCGGGCTGGGTATTAAGCCATTGGTGCATACGATCTCCTATAATTAAGAGATCCATACAAGCTGGTAAGCGGCAGTCTGTGTGAAGGTGGAAGACATGCCTGCATATCTGACCACCCTTTGGCTGTCTGAAGCTTTATCAAATAATACCATGTCAAAAACAAGTCCTCTTTTTCTTACAGAGTCGTCAGAAAAAAAAGGAGAACCAGCAGACATCTCAAGAGCTGAACAACATAGCTGGTAAGACGGCTGTCTTTGATCTTCTATCTTACAAGCTTTTGTAAGGCCAGAGACCAATGTGTGCCGGTGTGGTATGCACTATTATGCCCCGGACACACGTCGGATTTTCCGATGGAAAATGTCCGATCGGAGCGTGTTGTCGGAAATTCCGACCGTGTGTGGGCTCCATCGGACATTTTCCATCGGATTTTCCGACACACAAAGTTGGACAGCAGGAGATAAAATTTTCCGACAACAAAATCCGTTGTCGAAAATTCCGATCGTGTGTACACAAATCCGACGAATAAAGTGCCACGCATGCTCAGAATAAATAAAGAGATGAAAGCTATTGGCCACTGCCCCGTTTATAGTCCCGACGTACGTGTTTTACGTCACCGCGTTTAGAACGATCGGATTTTCCGACAACTTTGTGCGACCGTGTGTAGACAAAACAAGTTTGAGCCAACATCCGTCGGAAAAAATCCTAGGATTTTGTTGTCGGAATGTCCGAACAAAGTCCGACCGTGTGTACGCCCTATAAGTCTTTTCCATTTGTGGCTGTCATTTTCTATTTACTCCCATCTGGAGAATAGAGGAGGCAGATTGAGCATCATTGCAGCAGGTGGAAAAGGAAAGATTAACTTCAAAGCGAAATGGCTATTTTGGTTATATATATATATATTTATTTATTAGCATACATATTACAGTTGTAGAAAAAAAAGGCCAAATTATTCATGCTGTGCATACAGCATCTAGTGTACATGTACCCTATTCGATTATAGGACACAGACGGCCCCTGCCGCCTATACTCCTTGGTTGCTGATGCATTTCATTTAGGTTTCCCCTAATCTCCTGTTAAAACTCAAGAACTTTGGTTTCCCCATCATATTCTAAACCGTGATCACCAGGATAAAAGAGAAGTTGTCACTCACCAGAGGGTACCCCGAATGCAATAAAAACTTGACCAGTATTCTGTTCCATACTCTTATCAAAGAAAAAAATAAAGCCTTACCCACACGTTACCACTTCCAGTTTTCTTGAAAACATTTGTCAACAAGAGAATCTGTCGATTTGTTAGCCATTGGCAACCCACTGACTATTATATCCCTCCCTTTGTTGTATACGTTTAATTCCAGGTCATCTAATTGTCACTAATAGCAATTCAGAGTAGATATAAATTCTATTATGGAGTTCTCTGGCCATCAAAAATTGGACATGGATTTTGACCTGACATTAGTTTTCTCTTTATTCTGGTCCTTACACAGGAAATGGATCAAGTGAATGTTTGCAGAAAATCAAAGACTATGAGCAAGAAATCAGAAAACTCATTCAGTCCCACCATGAGGAAAAGATGTCCATGGAGGAGGGCAACAAGAAGAAGATGGAGGAGCAGGAACAGGAGCTGAGGGAAAAGGTCAGTTGTAAAATTGGGTGACGTATTATTCCTCTACAGGAGCAACACTGTTGGGTAAATGCTGCAGTAACACTGTAGTGAGAAACTTTGATGTGGCTGAGAATATATGAACTGCAATGTTCCTTAATATGGATAAGGAACCTGGCAAATGTAGCCTTTTCACTAGCTGTATTAAATGCAGTTGTAATATGCTTGGTTGCTTTGGGCTTCGGCGCTACAAGAATTTGAGCACATTATCTAAGGCCTGGTTTACACCTATGAATTTTTTAGTGCATTTTCAGTTTTACAGAAATGCACTACAGTTCATTTAACATGGTTTTCTTATGGGTCACGTTTACATCTGTGCATTTTATGGAAAGGGCCAGGGACTTTGTTGTTTTGGTTCCATAGACTTCAGTGGATCAAAGTCGTGTACTGAAAAAAAGCAAAATGCACCTGGAATATGCAAACTGCAACCTGTGTGAACTAGGCCTAAATGGTCCAAAAATGTTATGGTGACCTGCATCTTGCCTTGTTGGACATCCCATTCCAAAACCATAACCAATTAAAATACAGTTTGATGCACTGACCCCCACCCCCTCCACACACACACCCGTCACCCCCTGCAACAGCCTCCATAAGATTTTGGAGTGTATCTGTATGAATTTGTGCCTAATCAGCCAAAAGAGCATTTGTGAGGTTAGATACTGATGTTGGACGAGAGGGCCTGGCTCGCAATATGTGTTCTACATCATTCCAAAGTTGTTTAGTCGGGTTGAGGTCAAGGCACTGTGCAGGTCAATCGAGTTCCTTCACAGGAGGATTTGGCTTTGTGCATAGGAACAAAGTTATGCTAGCACAGAAAAGGGCTTTCCTCTCTTCCTCAAATTTGTTACCACGAGGCTGAAAGAGTGCAGTAGTCTAAAATGTCTTTGCATGCTGTAGCATTAAAAGTACCCTTCACTGGAAACACCTGAACCTAAAAAAGTGGGTGTCTATTTACCTTGGGTCCTATAATGTACATGTAGTACTCACTGTAGATTTAAATAGGTTATATCCCAAGTTAGAGCAAAGCAGCCAGGCAGACCGCAGCAGTCCATTAATTATGGCTCAATAAACAGTCTAGGGGTGCTTTTTTTTGGTAAATTTATTGAAAGTAGAACTTGCTTGAAGTGAAAAGTAGAACTTAGGAAGGGTTCTGGGAGTAATGCAGGATACTCAAAAACGAAACAGGTAGCTAACCCAGGACACTTTTCTATCTTAGTAGTAGTAGTAATAGTAGTCACATAAGTAGCAAAAGCAAGCTAGAACAGTGTCAGGAACCATGATTCAGACCGAGACAGAAGTACAGTTAAATCATACTTGTTTAATAATAAATATAAATAGAACAAACGTAGTCAAAACATAGCCAAAGTTCGGTAACCAGAACGGATAGTCAGACAAGCCAGAAATCGGCGTAGTGGAACAGCAAGCAGGATCTGGAGACAGAAGGAATGTCAGCCAAGCAAGTCTTTAACAGGAGCGCAGGAGAAAGTCTCTGTGATGTTGACCAAGGCGAAGGCAGAGATCATTTAGGCTGGACAGCTTAAGTAAGCAGGACTGACGAGCACGATATCATCAACAGGTGAGTCACTGTGGAGAGATAGGAGCTGGCAATTAGCCGACAGCTGAGCCGCCAGCTCAGAAAAGGAAAGGCTGAGCCCAGCCCTGACAAACAGTCTATATGTGCACAGCTGGAGACCATGCAGAAAAGTGTAGAGCAAGTAATAGGAAATTGCAGTAGTCTATATTTCACGGCTGGGGACAATGAAAACTTCAGTACAAGGGAAGAGGCTCTACTCACAGGGTCCTAGAACATACACAGTCCAGTGTCCAGCCCAGGAGTGCCCCAGGGCAAGGAGCCCCTCAGGAACCCATTCACCATCTGGGCACACCTCCCCATGGATTGGATATGCCCTACTAAATATTCAGGCTGAGTATTTGAATCCTTCCTCCTTAATCTCTAGAGGAATCTATTGGAGTCAGGCGGAAGTAATCAAACTCCCAGCCTATGGATCCTCGAGCAGACTAAACCAAACAGTTTCAGCTCCTATAGCTCCAACAGAAGCCCAAACTAAATGTACCTATTAGCCTGTGTAGGAGCGTGTTACATCTTGAAAATAAGTCTCTTTCCACTAACCCTTACCCACTGTGCCCAAAACTTGGACTATACATACACTTAAAAGCAAATCTGTTGCTTTTCTCTAATTATTTGCCTTTATGAGGACTTTATGACACAAACACCAAGTCAAGGCTTCAATAGCCTCCTGAACACGTATTTCTAGCAGATGCCAGAAAAGGGTTCAATGAATACTGGTGCTCTGTCCCATTCACTTTTACCTTTAACACAGAAGAACTAAATAATTACATCAGATCATTGACCATAGGTGTTCCGTGTACTTATTTTGACATGATAGAGAAATGCAAAGAAACAAGACCAACATTTTCTTTAATGTTACCTGCCAGTATGAAGCTTTGTTCTGCTTGGGAAAGCAACTAAACCACAAAATGTTTTGTGAGCAAATGCATTGTACAAATAAGCCATTTACATTGTTACCTTTAATCTGAATTTTGAGTCCAGTGAGAATGGCTTATACAGGTGCAATCTATATAAGTTGAGCTGTCAGAGAGACAGTGACAATAGAGGCCGACATTGAAAGGAGTGCTCATTTCATTTAAAATTGTTAGGCTTTTGACTTGATTTAGCTTTAACTCATATAGGAAGGCCTTTAAATCCTATCTGATTTTATTGTCCTTAACCTTATGTATGTAAAGCAGTAATGTTTTTTTTTTTTCTAGTTTTGGATTAAATGTATTGCTGCTTGTGTCTACACTGGGAAGATTCACCCTCTTTGTCCTGGTGGCCATTCCTCTTCTAGTGACAACTTGAAGGGGCTTTCCCCTCACTTTTACTTTCTGCTCTGTCTCTGGAACAGGAAGTAAAAGAAAATCCCCCAGACAGGGCAGAGACTGAAAAAAAAAAAAAAAAAAGGTCTTAAAAACATACACCATCTTTCTGCCCATGTTTCATGTTCCACCCACATTAAGGGTGTATCATGAAACGTGGTCCTGTGCCCCCCCCCCATCTTCAAACTATTTTTGTAAAAGGTGGACTATGCTTTTAACCATTAGTCTTAAATTTTTTTTTTTTTTTTAAATAAAAAAACATGTTTTTCTTATCTTCTCTGTGCAGTGGTTTTGCGCAGAGCAACCCCGATCCTCCTCTTCTTGGGTTACCCATCAGCGCTGCTGGCTCTCCCCCTCTCCATTGAGTGCCCCCATAGCAAGCCACCACATGCAGAAGGTTTTTTTAATTTAATGCAGAGAATACATTAAAGTCTAAAGGCAAAACTTTTTTTTCTTTAGTTTTGGACAGAATGGAGAGGCATTAAAACACCTGTCATTTTTTATTGCTGTCCGTTCCCCCATTAAGGAGATTCATCCTCTCTATTTGGCTTGTTTACCATGATCACCGAAAGTAAAAGAAAATCCCCAGAAAAGTAGTAGAGGCTAAATATTCCAATGGGGACACTAGTTCTAGTGGCCTGGGGGTTCCCAAGGGATTCGCTTATTTTGTAGGGATTTCCTCTTACTTCCTGTTTTAGCTATGAGACAGGAAGTGAAGGTAAATCTCCCAATGGGGGGCGCAAAAAAAGAAACCAATGGGGGTTAGAACTCTCCCTTACTCTATTCAAAGCGAAAAAAAATAATGTTTTGCCTATCGTTATACTTTTAAGGTATACAGAAAAACACTTTAACCACTTCAGCCCCGGAAGATTTGGCTGCTGAATGGCCGGGCCATTTTTTGCGATTCGGCACTGTGACGCTTTAACTGACAATTACGCGGTCGTGCGACATTGTACCCAAACAAAATTGACGTCCTTTTTTTCCCCCCCACAAATAGAGCTTTCTTTTGGTGGTATTTGATCACCTCTGCGGTTTTTATTTTTTGCGCTATAAACAAAAAAAGAGCGACAATTTTGAAAAAAAAAATGCAATATTTTTTGCTATAATATCCCCCAAAAATATATATTAAAAAAATTATTTTCCTCAGTTTAGGCCCATATGTATTCTTCTATATATTTTTGGTAAAAAAAATCGCAATAAGCGTATATTGATTGGTTTGTGCAAAAGTTATAGCGTCAACAAAATATGTAATTTTATGGCATTTTTATTATCATTTTTTTTATTAGTAATGGCGGCGATCTGTGATTTTTATCATGACTGTGACATTATGGCGGACACATCAAACACTTCTGACACTATTTTGGGACCATTGTCATTTATACAGCGATCAGTGCTATAAAAATGCACTGATTACTGTGTAAATGACACTAGCAGGGAAGGAGTTAACCACTAGGGGGCGATTTAAGGGGTTAAGTGTGTCCTAGGGAGTGACTCTAACTGGGGTGGGGGGTGAGCTATCTACGACATGACTGCGATCTCTTCTCCCGATCACAGGGAGCTGTGCTCTCTGTCACAACACAAGGAAGAACAGGGAAATGCCTTGTTTACATAGTTCCCACGCCCGAAAGGTGGCAAATTTTAAAGTGACGTACCCGTACGCCCATTTGCCTGCCTGTGTTATTCTGCCAACGTACATCTGTGTGCGCCGGTCGGCAAGCGGTTAAAGAATTCTATGGTCACAGTATACAATTTCATTTTTATTGTAATAACAAATTAATTTTTTGTATCCAGTATGAGCTAACTTGAAAAATGTCCTGTCATGCTGTGAGTTTTGCTGGCCATTTCTATCCACAACTTCCTGAACTCCCTGCATGCTTTGCAGCTTCTCCTCTGCAGTTTACTTTCAATTTATAAGGACTACAAATCCCATGGTACCTTGCTGCCTGCAAGCAGTGATTTCGCTTCCTGAAACTCCTCCTCTCAGCACCCCTGTAGTTCAGAAAGAAGACTCTGTGAAATGTGTGACAGAGCAGTGCCTACTCAGGGCATAGTGAAAACATGAAACAGAATTCAAGGAAATGTGTATTCAAGGAAAAGGTATTTTTACAAACTTCAAGATTTTCCAGATTTATAGCAGTAGGCTAGAAATAATTAATTTGCAATCTAGGAATGAACCTATATTTTAGATTTTGACCATACAGTAGATCCATAGATACTCATGAAGTGGTTCTAAAGCTAAAATGATTCTTCACCTTATTGCATTCCCTGCATAAAAGTAGAACTATAGGCAAAACTTTTTCATTTTGGATAGAGCAAGGGAGGGTTATAACCCGTGTCAGGTGTTTTTTTACCATCTGTGTTACATTGCAGAGATTTCACTACCCGTCCCATAGCCAAACAGGAAGTGAAAGGAAGTCCCTACAAATTAAGGGAATCAGGGACCCCCAGGTCACCAGAACTAGTGTCCCCATTGGAAGATTTCCCCTTTATTACTTTTCTGGGGACAACCCAAAATGTGGGATTTTCTTTTACTTTTACTTTCAATGGAAATGGTAAACATTTGTTTTTATCAGGAGTTCAGCTTCATAGGTCATGTCTGATAACCCCCTCCTCCCCACCACCATCCTCTAACTCTCCAAGTTTATAAAGAAAAAAAGAACACAAACCTAAAAGCTCTTTTTACTTTGCCTAAATCTCTGGTCACTTGACATTCTGGGTACCTAGTCCACCCTCTTCTGCACTGCAGTAGAGTTTTCTTCAGGTGTCCTCCACATTGCCTGGGTGAATGTGAACACTTACTATTGGCTGTCCAGCAGTGTGGTCCTTTTACAGGTGCCCATCACACTGCTTGTGTAATGTGAAAACCTATCACTGGCTGGTACTTTCAAGCTCTATTAGACTACAGTGATGTGATGTCACAACGAAGGGCAACAACAAGATCGGCCGGTGGCAGGTCTGGACTGCAGAGCTGGTTCAATGGTCTCTACCCTGGGAAGAAGGTCTCATGATGGCAAACTTGTGAATGGGCAGGGAGAAGGGATGTGGGGCACAACATTGGAGATGGACTTTATTTACTCATTCGTTAATAGATTTTGTTCCTTTACAGGCTAAACGAGATGCGGAAGCAGACTTGGAAAAACATCTTTCAGAACAGGCTTCATATCTGAAAGCTGAACTGGATAAAAAGTGTGAAGGTAAAACAGAAGATGCTGGGGGTGTCATGGTGGTCTGAAGCCATCCTTTTGTCACTGCTTCTGATGGACAACCCAGATCACTTTTACAGTACATACCGGGTAAAAATGTACATTTCAAGTTGGCAAACAAAAAGAGGAAAAAACATTTTTTTTGATAAGTTTATTTCTACTCAAATGTGCCCCCCCCCCCCCCCCCCCCCCCCGATGCATTTAGAGTTAAATGGTCACAAACTTGGGCAATTCATACCGAGCTGTAATGTACAAGCAATGCTTATGTTTTATGAAAAAGGCTTTAACTCAAAGAAGTATTATGGGCAATCTCACTAACCAAGAAGTGGAGATTTGCCGATAATTTTAGCTGCATATTGGACCCATTGATCATTTTGACTTCTAGTGTTCATTGCAGGTAATATCTTTTTATGTATTTTTTTTTCATATTTTTTTTTCCATTTAAATGCTTAGGCTTTGACAGGTTTAGTGGCCCATATGATTAGCCAATGTTTAACTGCTACTAAACATACAATTATTAAAGTTAAACAATCCCATACCAGTAAGAATGTGATTTTAAATGTTTTTTTTTTTTTTTTTTTTTTTAGGGGAGCTTTACCCCCTCAGGGCTAATTTTTACCTGGTTTGTTGGGTTATGCTCTAGTAACATACTCCCGAATCAAGCGTTGTCCTGCTGTGATCTGCTGACGTACACTGGGTCAGGCACCACCACCTTCATTCCTTATGTCATCAGGACCTGGCTGTCAAATCCAGTATTTTGAAGCCTTGCCCCTGATGATGCACTGATGGGTCCACTCTCCCCCCAGCCACAGACTGATAGAGCGCCATCATATGACCTTCAATAGTTAATTTGATGGGTTTTCTCCCACTACATTTTTTAATTTTTATTTTGCTTGCTTCAGAGTCCTAAAGCAAGGGAAGACATTTGTAAAGTACACATCATTGCTTTTTGAACGTTCCAGAGATGCTTTCATTAGAAAAACATCAGTATGGTTGTGGTTGGGTCATATATCGGCTTTATAAATCGGTCCTTTTGGAAATGAGTTATAGAATTCTAATATTTCTGTGCCTAGGGTTAGCTAGGAAACTTTTGTTTTTATACTAAGAAACATGATTTCAGAGTTATTGAGAGCATAATCATGTAGCAGCTGTAATGTAACACTTTTATATGTAGCAGGGTGTAGTGTGGTTCTAGCGTCCCTTTATAAAGGAAGTGAAACCTTTTGAACCTAGGGTTTGTACATATGTTTGCACAATGTTACTTTGAAAGGAAATGACTGTACTGTACCATATTCTTTCCCACAGAGCTGCAGAATCACTATGATGAGGAAAAGGCATCTCTCAAAGAAACGTACGAAAAGTTAACCACTTCCCTTAAGGTCTGCTGTTTCATCTGTTTTGCAGCATAATTAAAAGATTAATCAATTTGCAATGAAGTAGCGCATAACCAAAGATGACTAGAAGATGGGTGTAGCATCCAAATTGGTCAATATAGTTTTCTCCCATTGTAATGCCCATAAAAAACAAAAAAAACAATCTGTCTTTTTGTGATAAAGAGAGTTTTGCAGGTACTTGTTTAAAAAAAAAAAATGTCTCTTTTTAACGGATGCTTGTGGAAAGAATTTAACCGCTTCAGCCCCGGAAGATTGTACCCCCTTCCTGACCAGAACACTTTTTGCGATTCGGCACTGCGTCGGTTTAACTGACAACAAAATTGACGTCCTTTTTTTTCCACAAATAGAGCTTTCTTTTGGTGGTATTTGATCACCTCTGCGTTTTTAATTTTTTGCGCTATAAACAAAAAAAGAGCGACAATTTTGAAAAAAAAAAACCCAATATTTTTTACTTTTTGCTATAATAAATATCCCCCAAAAATATATAAAAAATTTTTTTCCTCAGTTTAGACCAATATGTATTCTTCTACATATTTTTGGTAGAAAAAAATCGCAATAAGCGTATATTGATTGGTTTGCGCAAAAGTTCTAGCGTCTACAGGCCCGGATTTACTCCCTTTGCCTCCCCAAGGCCCGGTCCTTCAATGCCGCGCCCCCCCCACACACACACACACACACACACACACACACACACACACACACACACACACACACACACATATACACACACCACGTCCTTTATCGATGACTTCTACAATAGATCAATTAAAAACATATCTCCACACACGAGAACACTGAAAATAACTGGCTTTAATTGTACAGACTAAAAATACTTCAGGGTAAGCGCGCGAGGGGGTAAGGATTTTTCGCAGGCAATTTTTCAAGGAAATGGCTGGTGTTAGTGCTTCAATCATCCCCGGCACCATGGTTGTGATGATTGAAACACATTACTTCTATCATTACATTGTAATATAAACTGAAATAGTTCAACTCACCATAATGCAGAATCATTGGGAGCCCTGAGCGTGTCACTTGCCACCATCTCTTGTCACTTGCCACGCTGCCTGCCACCAGATGGGGATGTCACTTGCCACCATGCCTGCCACCAGATGGGGATGTCACTTGCCACCATGCCTGCCACCAGATGGGGATGTCACTTGCCACGCTGCCTGCCACCAGATAGGGATGTCACTTGCCACGCTGCCTGCCACCAGATGGGGATGTCACTTGCCACGCTGCCTGCCACCAGATGGGGATGTCACTTGCTACACTGCCTGCCACCAGATGGAGATTTCACTTGCTACGCTGCCTGCCACCAGATGGGGATGTGACTTGCCACCAGATGGGGATGTCACTTGCCACGCTGCCTGCCACCAGATGGGGATGTCACTTGCCAGGCTGCCTGCCACCAGATGGGGATGTCACTTGCCACCATGCCTGCCACCAGATGGGGATGTCCCTTGCCACCAGATGGGGATGTCCCTTGCCACCAGATGGGGATGTCCCTTGCCAATGTTGCCATGCTGCCTGCCATCAGAAGGAGGAGGGTGGAACAGCGGAGCGGGCAATGAGAGATGTCATCTTTCTCCCACACCGCCGCACCGCTGACACTACTAGCTACTCTCAATTTTTTTTAAAATGGCGCTGCATACTGCGCATGCGCCGCCCAGCCGAGCGCTTACGAGCTTTCCCGAGCCCGGCCGGCTTCGGAACGGCGCATGCGCAGTTGCGTGGTCGGCTCGCGGCCATCTTTTCTATGGGCACTGGTGCCCATAATAGACTTTAATGGGCAGCACGAAAGGGGGGGCGGCCGCGAAGTCGCTGCAGGAGCGGCGCCGCCCCTACACCACTGCCGCCCCGAGGCCTGGCCTCGGTGGCCTTGTGGCTAATCCGGCCCTGAGCATCTACAAAATAGGGGATTGTTTTATGGCATTTATATAATTAATTTTTTTCTTTTACTAGTAATGGTGGTGATCTGCGATTTTTATCGGGACTGTGACATTATGGCGGACACGTCGGACAATTTTGACACATTTTTGGGACCATTGGCATTTTTACAGCGATTAGTGCAATAAAAATGCATTGATTACTGTAAAAATGTCACTGGCAGTGAAGGGGTTAACCACTAGGCAGCGCTTAAGGGGTTAATGTGTTCCCTATTGTGTGTTCTAACTGAAGGGGGATGGGGACTGTGTACGGGAGATGAAAGATCGCTGTTCATACTCTGTATGAACAGACGATCTGTCTGTTCTCCCCTCAGAGAACCGGAAACTGTGTGTTTGCACACACAGATCCTGGTTCTCGGTGTGCCCCGAGCGATTGCGGGAGCCCGGCGGTGATCGCGACAGCCGGGCACTCGCTCCCTGGGCCAGCAGGGGGTGCGCGTCCCCTAGTGGTCGAATATGTTACCGACGTAACATGACGGCGATTCGTGCAGCTGAGCCATGTTGCCTCAGTACAACTGCGGCGGCTTGTCGGCAAGCGGTTAAAGTGAAACTTCACCTAAAATGTGAACTTCCGCTCATCCTCCTTTCTCATTATAGTGAACTGTTTTTTTTTGTTTTTTTTCTGGAAGTGCGTGCCCACTCCCACGTCCGCCCTGATCACCTATAGTAGGTGATCAGAGTGGAAGTTTGACCTGCCTCCTTTCCTGCCCCCAACCTTCTTAGACGTCACAGGTCCCAGGAGACCGCGGGACCACTCTGCAAACCAGTGCATCTTGTGCGTGCCCAGTGGAGAGACAGCTGTGAAACACCAGGAACTTACAGCCAGTTTTCCGCATCAAAGATAATGTGCCGGGGACTTGAAGGCCAGCAAAGAACTGGCCCGGGTGAGGACAGTGCTGGACTCCTGGACTGGTAAATGTATAAAAGTCAGCTCCCACCTATAATTGGCCTTCGCAGCAAGGAGCACATGAAAGGACAACCCATGTCAAACAAAACCAAAGAAAATTCCCAGCTCAACTCACCAACCAGCCTGCAAACAACCAAATTATTCTATCTTAATAGTTTGGGGTAAAAACGGGTTTAGTTTGCGCACGTTTGCAAATACGTGCGTAAGCTGCAGAGCCACTTCACGGCACCCAGTATTATCTGCAGTCCTAACTCTTTTTAAATTTTTGAGATCCTCCATTCTAGAAGCACATGCATTATAATGGATAAATAGAGGGCAGGTAAGCCTTAAGGGAGCCTACGACTCCTTAAAGGCACAGGGGCACACTGGACACCCAGCATATAGCACAGCAGCAAAGATGTCCAGTGTGTCCCCTTACCAGTATTCCAACAGTACAAACAAATGGCTACTTCTCCCACCTATAACTGACCTTCACAGCAAGAAAATTATCAGCTCAACTTACCAACCAGACTGCAAATAACCTAAAGTATCCTGTCTAACAGTTGCCTACATGCCATGGATTTATTGAAATTTACAGAGCTTTTATTACAGCGATCACGTGTAAGTACAATTCAGAGTTGCGCAGGGCCCTTTCGTCTGGCATGTGATAATCACTTGCTTTATTAAAACACTGGATTTCTAAATGGATCCATGGTGTGCTGGTAACATATGCTTCTCATGTCGTTTTAAAGACCTGAGTTTCAATGTCTCAGGATGTCATCCATCAGGATGAAAATACAGTAGCTGGTTTGCTTTTGAAGATGCAAGTTCAGAGTGTCATTCTTACCCTTGTCTCACTGCTCAGTGCTTCACTGTCCCAGAACAAGAACAAGAATACAACCAGTGTAGTTAGGACAGCTGACTTAACTATTTGTTCAGTTCTGAGTATAACTATTGAAGCAAAAATAGCGATGACAGACCCAGAGTGTACAGCTTTGAAATCAATTCCGCATTGACAGCTCCTGTGTTCCTGACAGTTTCCCTTTTAATCTCCAGTTGCTAGGAAAGAAGGCAATCTAGATAAAGGATTCAACTGGATTATGCAATCTAGGTTTAAGTTAAATCGTACAAAATGTTATGGATGAGGTCACATAGGAACAGGCCGCTAATAATTAATGGGTGAAGTTGTATGCAGTGTTTAGATACCTGGAAAAAACTGACAGGGCAAAGAGCGGAGATGATGTACTCAGTGACATTCTTAATGGAAAGCGCACTTAGAAGTGCAAAGGCCCCATATTTACATTACTGACTTGGCCCAAAGCTTGGGATTAAAGAGCCTGCATATAAACTAAAAGTTATTCTGAATAGCACCCCAACACACATATACAGTAAACCTTAATGCACCTGAGCTTTGGCGCAACGCAACACACAGATGTGAATGTTCTGTTCCTTGTGGTGTGCTGTATGGTCAAAAATCATGCAGGTGCGTTTTTCCTGCATTAACATGAATAGACTTGAACCGTTCCTGTGGTTACTGTACTTTGCACATTACCGTTGTTCTTTATATTTCCCTATCAGACAAGCATAGTAAAGGAATTCTTGAATTTGCAGGAAACTGTTGCTGAGTTAAATGGGCAGTTGGCATCCTTCCAAGAGAAAATGAAACTGGTTGAAGAGTCCATCCTAAATCAAGACTACAAAATACACATTCAGGTATTAAATTGATACATTAATGTATAATTGGTGCCTATAACAAAACATGAAATACCACGTTTTATAACCAGAACAGTAACCATTTTATTAAAATGTTGTTATACAGGATTTATGACATCAACAATTTGCACAGTGCTTTACAACATGGGGGCAGACAGTACAGTAACAATACTATTTAATACAAGAGATATCAGAGGGCCCTGCTCAGTAGAGCTTACAATCTAAACGTAAAAGGAAACCTTTGGTTGATGGGTAACCCAGTCAGTTTTTCTCAGTTTAATATACAATGCCAGAATTGTTGAAATTTTACATAATCTTTACTTTTCTTTTACAAAAATTTCTTATGCCGTGCCCCTGAAAGGTTCCCTGCTTTGTCACCACTTTAAAATAATACTTAAAGCGGTTGTATAGTCTTTTTGGTAACTTTTACCTACAGGTAAGCCTATAATAAGGCTTCCCTGTAGGTAAAAAAAATATCTCCTAAACCTTTACGGTTTAGGAGATATTCCCCTTGTTATGCGCCGCAGACTGCAGCGGCGCATGCGCACAGGGGATTCTCGGCTGAAGCCCGGCAGCTGCCGGACCTTGCCGAGTAAGAAATCTCCGGCGCGCATGCGCGGGAGTGATGACATCGCGGCTCCAGCCACTCACAGCGCTGGAACCGCGATACCCGGAAGACACGCCGAGGCAACATGACAGCTCCCTCGGCGTGGACCAGGTAAGATACTGACGCCTCGTTCTAAGGTAAGTATTTCATAATGAGCTAGTATGCGGTGCATACTAGCTCATTAGGCCTTTTTGCTTTACAGGGTTAAAAAAAAAAAAATTTGCGGGTATACAACCGCTTTAAGGCTTTTCGTTTATTTTTTTGTTTAAATAACAAGCATGGTATACTTACCTGCTCTGTGTAGTGGTAGTCCTGGCCCCTTCCTCCTGACGAGTACCCGAGCCACTGCTCTGTGTGTCCATTCAGAAACAGCCGTGGCTGCCCCCCCCATTAGTTCAGACTTTGATGGACAGCAGCGGGAGGAGCCAATGGCACCCACTGCTGTGTCTCAGCCAGTCACAAGGGAGAGTTCTGGGCAGCCCAGGTTCTTGTGCAACATCGCTGGATGGAGATGGGACTCGGGTAAGTATTAGAGGGGCTGTTGTACACAGAAGGTTTTTTTTATTAAGATGCATTAAGATGAAAAAACCTTCTGCCTTTAGAACCACTTTAAGATTGGAATAGTTTACATGTATTTCCTATTTTTTTTAAAAACCTCTTTGCAAGGCTATTTGTCTTTGCATAGCTGCCAGCAGGTTGTATCATAAGCTGCCATTTTGTATCTCTCAGAGACTCAAGTATTAACATGACCCACAGATTACATTGGAGCATGTTACACATTACACTCATATTTTGGGTGTGACATGTACCTTGCATTAGCACCTCTCCCTGCACCTTGTAATTCCACCTCCCTGTAACAAGGCTCTTCTCCCCGCACCTGCTTCACCTATACAGCCACATAAATCAATCACAGGAATCTATGAATGAGAAAACTACAAGTCCTGTCTTCTACTGCTGCAGATGGCTTGTAATTCTCAATGAACTTCAAAGTGGGGTGATGAGCATGCTTGTAGTTTATTCAGTGCCCCGCAGCTTTCAAACTGACAGCGGTATGGGCAGACAGCTGAAGGACATGTTTGCAGGAGCCTGACGTTGCATCCGCAATCCACTGATCGGCAGTGCAATGCTCTGCAGGCTACTGTGCAAGAAATAATAAATGCATATTTTTTTCCTGCAAAAATATGTGCATTTGTTATTTTAATGCAGAAAGGTGAACTTAGCCATTAAAAAAGCCTGTAGATATTCTGAATGCTGGACCGTTCTGACAGAGAAAATTTCATCACTTCCCCATAATGCCAAAGCTTGCCTGCACCTTCTTATCTCCTGCAAATTTCTTTTGGCCATTGAGGCAGCCCATCTCACCTAGGGGCCAACAGGTCTCTGCGGTGCCAGAAGGTAGCCACAAGCTCTAACACTACCTGGAAGTGCCAGAACTTTGCCTGTTAGAACAGTTAGCATTCAGCCTATCTTGAACCACTTCAGCCCCGGAAGATTTTACCCCCTCCTGACCGGAGCACTTTTTGCGATTCGGCACTGCGTCACTTTAACTGACGATTGCGCGGTCGTGCAACGTTGTACCCAAACAAAATTCTAAATTGTTCCTCTTGCGGGACTTTAAAAGGAGAACCTACTCGTGAGTAATAAGTAGTATGAGGAGTGTATATTTGAAATGAATTAGGTGTTTATTAAGGTATAGACCTAAAAAGGTCTTTGGTACACAAGGTAAATGTAACAGGAATACAAAAAAAGGGGGGGGGGTTACAGGATGCGTAATACAGACAAAGAAATACAATATGCAGAGATACACAATCATTGAACTCCGGTACATATAGAACACACATACGGGGGAGTACCCGACGCGTTTCGAGATACATTCTTCTTCAGGGGTATCTGATTGGAATCAGCATTAACAGAGGTATGTCGAGGTATGTGCTCGCTCCTGGTCCAGGTCGGGCAGGCCGTGTGTACCTTTTCCCAGTGGAGTCACCAGAGGGGGCTGTTCTCCAACAGAGGGTGTCAAATAACAACAATGGGTATGGTGGTCCTGGGGTGGGCTCCAATCTGGAGTGGGTGGTAGATGCTGTGCAGTAGAGGTCCTGTTTAATGTATGAGAGGGGGCAGGCACAAGCAGGTCAAGTGGTTGCCCAATGGGGCATAAACCGACACCCGGCAAGGTGAGGCCCGGTGTCATGGGGGTCAAATGCTGCGGATGTGAGTAAGGAGATAATCCAAGGGTACCATGGGGTGGGTGCCTGGCCGAGAATCCAAACCGGGAGGGGTTTGGAGTTTTAGGGTATCCAGCCTAAGGCAGGTCCTAGAAACGAAGGGGTGGACACTGCTGGCGTGCAGACCCCCCCTCCATATCTGCAAGCCAGCAGTGTACATTGTACCACAGACCTTTTTAGGTCTATACCTTAATAAACACCTAATTTCATTTCAAATATACACTCCTCATACTCCCTATTACTCACCAGTAGGTTCTCCTTTTAAAGTCCCGCAAGAGGAACAATTTTCCATTTGCCTAGACACATTGGGGATGTGGGTTTACCCTACTCTCTAGACCAACTTGGCACCACCCCTATCTTGTTACCCAAACAAAATTGACATCCTTTTTTTTTTCTCCTACAAATAGAGATTTCTTTTGGTCGTATTTGATCACCTCTGCGTTTTTTTATTTTTTGCGCTATAAACAAAAAAAAAGACAATTTTGAAAAAAACGCATTATTTTTTACTTTTTGCTATAATAAACATCCCCCAAAAATATATATAAAATCAAATTTTTTCCTCAGTTTTAGGCCAATATGTATTCTTCTACATATTTTTGGTAAAAAAAAAAATCACAATAAGTGTATATTGATTGGTTTGCGCAAAAGTTACAGCGTCTACAAAATAGGGGATAGATTTATGGAATTTTTAAATTTTTTTACTAGTAATGGCGGCTGTCTGCGATTTTTATCATGCTTTTGACATTATGGTGGACACATCGGACACTTTTGACACTATTTTGGGACCGTTGCCATTTATACAGCGATCAGTGCTATAAAAATGCATTGATTACTGTGTAAATTACACTGGCAGGAAAGGGGTTAACCACTAGGGGGCGATGAAGGGGTTAAGTGTGTCCTAGGGAGTGATTCTAACTGGGGGGGGGGGCTACCTAGGACATGACAGCGATCACTGCTCCCGATCACAGGGAGATGTAGATCTGTCATGAAACAAGACATAACGGGGAAATGCCTTGTTTACATAGGTACTTCCCCATTCTACCTCTCCACACCGCAGTCGCGGGCCGCCAGAGAATATCGAGTTGCGGGCATGTGCGCGCCAGAAAGGCGGCAAATTTAAAGGGACATACCTGTACGCCCATTTGCCTGCCTGTGCCATTGTGCCAACGTAAATCTGTGTGTGGCGTTTGGCAAGCGGTTAATAAATCTGCAATCCCTTTTTTTTTTTTTTTAATACAGGCAGTCTCCGATTAAAAATTCCCTTGCAACTGACCATATTATTTTAAGCAGACATGTCAAAAAATGGCTAACCTGCTTTAAACGCCCCCAACTTTGATGCGACATAGACTAAAGTACTAAAAGATGATGTATAATACTTAGCTATGCTGAAGTAACCAATGCTATGACAATGGACCAGTACCACTGGACACCAAGTCCCTACTAAAAGTGTCCCTGTAGCTAAGTGGAAAAATGTAAAGTGTCATGTCGTAAAAGAAATACAAAAATAAAATGCTGTATGGATATGAAGTAATTTATTACTGGCCTGCTGCACTTGCTGTATTCATGAGATACTGTTGGCTAAAAATTCTTCAATATCCAACACACTTCCAGTAGTGTTGGACGCCTGGTCTCCAGCTGTACAACTGTGGCTCCCTCTGCCAGCTTCTACATCCCTACTATGTTTGACAGTGATATAGGGGTTGGAGGTGAAACCGAAGCGAGGGGGGAGCACATTATCTGACACACCTGGGAGTGATGGATAGTAGGGATGCACAGAGCTCTTTAAAGAAAAGCAGATTTTCCATGACGAAAGGTCCACTTCCCTCTCAGCCCCCGCCTCACCAAAAAAAAAAAGTAAAAATAGATACCATGCCTTACCACTGCCTCCTGGGATAGCTGGGAGCTTGACATACCATGCGACGAGCACTTCTTGCGATTCAGCACTGTGCCACTTTAACTGACAATTGCGCGGTGGTGCGACATTGCACCCAAACAAAATTGACGTCCTTTTTCCCCCACAAATAGAGCTTTCTTTTGGTGGTGATTGATCACCTCTGCGGTTTTTATTTTTTGCGCTATAAACAAAACAAAAGCGTCAATTTTGAAAAAAAAAACGCAATATTTTTTATTTTGCTATAATAAATATCCCCAAAAATATATAAAAAAAAAAACAATTTTTTTCCTCCGTTTAGGCCAATATGTATTCTTCTACATATTTTTGGTAAAAAAAAATTGCAATTAGCGTATATTGATTGGTTTGCGCAAAAGTTATAGCGTCTACAAAATAGGGGATAGTTTTTGGCATTATTCTTTTTTTTTTTTTTAACTAGTAATGGCGGCGATCTGCGATTTTTTTTTTTTTTTTTTTTTTTTTTTTTTTTTTTTTTTTTTTTTTGGGACTGCGACATTATGTCGGACACTTTTGACACATTTTTGGGACCATTGGCATCTATACAGCAATTGGTGCTATAAAAATGCGACCAAGGGGTTAATTGTGTTCCCTCTCTGTGTTCTAACTGAAGGGGGGGAGTGGACTGTGTAGGGGAGATGACAGATCGCTGTTCGTACTTTGTATGAACAGACGATCTGTCTCTTCTCCCCTCAGAGAACTGGAAACTGTGTGTTTACACACAGAGATTCCTGTTCTCGGTGAGTCAGCAGCGATCGCAGGGGGGGCGAGCAGCGGGCGCGCGCACCCTTAGTGGCCACAGGGAGAAGCGACGTTGCATAACATCATTTTGCCCAGCCGTGCCATTCTGCCGCAGTAAAACTGCGGCGGCTGGTCGGCAAGTGGTTAGCGGGGACTTTTGGTTATATTTTTTTACCCTATCGACACGGTTGCCTGAAGGGAAGGATATGTTTTTAAAGCGGTATTAAACCCAAAACCAAACATGTAATATATTGCAGCTTGCCAAAAATTAGATGTAGTGGCATTAACACACCTCCTCTATTATAGTGCCCCCACTCTGGATGAAGTAGCGCAGCAGGTACCTTTTTTAGACAGCAGCATTACCAGTGTGGGCGGAAGGGAGCCTTAGATGGACTAGCAAATCTAGATATAATAACAAATTAAAGCCAAACTCCAGCTAATACATTATAAAGTTACAACAAACAGTTGTTTTCCTTTTGAAATAAGGGTTTTACATAAAAACTGATCATAGTAAGCACCCCTGTCAGTGGTAAAAGGCTTGTTTCATCCATGTAACTGATAAAATTTGCATGAGAGCTTGTTCTTTTGAAAAACAGACTTGCTGGCCAGATCACCAGATGAAAATAAGGGAAAGAAAGCCTAAAGAAAACAAATGCAAACTATCACATCTAAGAATTGGTAAGCTGCAATAAAGCAAATTTGCTTTTGGGTTTAATACTGCTTTAAGTACTGGTGCTGAATAGCTGCCTTTACATGAATAATATCCTGTGGTAGACCTCACTTACCAAATTTCTGCATGGGCAAAGTACAGATTGACTTCACCCTAGTAAATCCATATTTAGATTGCTATAGGTATCTGGCCACCCTGCAGCTCGGTCACTGCTCCAAAAAAACAATCTGTGCCAAGATACTGACACCAAAACAAATGGTTTCATTTAGTTTTAGTTGGATCCAAGGTCATTCCACCTACCATTATAAGGGAGTTTTGACTCTCCGATGTTGTTTCATTTTTATTTTGCATTATGGCTTCATGATGCCCGATTAATAAGGGCAGAGCGTGGAGATTCAAGGAGATCTTGTCACTGAAGTCCCCCAACAGATATTCAGCCTACTGGTTTCCTACTGTGGCAAAAACTATGGATTTCTCTGATTGGTAGGGCCAATATGGTTAAAATATTACCCATGCCTTAGCTTTTGTGTTTTCTACAGAATACCGCAGTGGTTTTGCCTCCTAAAATATTTTGTACACTGAATTCAATTTTCTGAACTTTGCTGTGGAAAAATAGCTCGTCCAGGGTCTGACCTGAGCAATTACAATACCCAAAGAATAATGAGGTTATAGCCTTTCTGAACTCATAGATATATATATTACATGACTGCGCAATTTCAATACTTGGTTGCTGGAATGGCTCAGGATTGTACAAACCCGGCCAAAGGCCCATGACTCTACCTTGTAAATTTCTGTATTTTATCAACTCACTTTCACTTCTGAAAGGTTTAGAATCAACATTTTGCCAAACCGAATAGGTCATTTCCCACCTATCGACTCATGCATAAGGTCTGGATGAAAGCTAAATAGTTGCAAGGGGTTCCTGGCTATACATGCTATAGCCCCATTTGGTAAACTCTTTCTGGCCATACTCAATACGAATACGCGGCCAAATAGCAAGCATATGGGATTACATACATTTAAAATATTTTTTCAACAAGGCAAGTTGTTACCGTTGACTACTTTTACAATCTAAATATGGCCTGCCCCCCCCCCAGCACATGTACTTCTATTATTTACAGCTACAGCATGCGGTGTCAGCCAAAAATCTTCTTGATGAATTCTGTGTCTCGCCTACCCTTATTTCCTGTATGCCGCAGCAAATGGCCAATCAAAAAGGTTTTGTTTAACTCACAAATTACTTAGAGAATTACCCCTGCAGAGTACTGGAGAAGTGGGTCCCGGATGTGGGAGATGTGTAACAGGTGATCAATGGGAAATGGCATTGAAAGCTGTGAGTTCTAGCTCCCTGAATGTGTCTAGAAGGCTTTCCCAGTTGTACATACTCTTGTGAGTTCATTACACTCCCCTTAAAGTGGTTGTAAACCTCAAACATGAAATATGAACAAAGCCTATTCCATCTACAGTGTGTACTATTCCCTCTACAGTGTGTACTATTCCCTCTGCAGTGTGTACTATTCCCTCTGCAGTGTGTACTATTCCCTCTGCAGTGTGTACTATTCCCTCTGCAGTGTGTACTATTCCCTCTGCAGTGTGTACTATTCCCTCTGCAGTGTGTACTATTCCCTCTGCAGTGTGTACTATTCCCTCTGCAGTGTGTACTTGTCTCAATCCAGAGCACTACGTGTAATTTCTGTCTGCTGCTTCGTTCCTCTGCTATCAGCATGAGTCACTACTGACAAGTTTTCCTGACAGCAAGAGAAAAATGGTGAAGGGAAAGATTTCCAGCTGATTGACAGCCTCAGCTCTGTTGCTGTGTGAAGAGTCCCTTCTCTCCAATCCACTCTCAGAGCTCTTCTCCCTGTGCTCTGCAGAGTGTAACTTCAGCTCTCCGCCCCCTTTTTGAAACTCTCAGAGAAGCTTTAAAATTGTGCACTTTGAATAGATGAGAAGACTGCAGATAAACGGGTACAACTTGTGTATCACCTGAAGCCAGTCACTTCACTGGGTATATGTAAGGGTTTACAACCACTTTAAATTACATAAAATGGGATTGATACTGGACCGGATTGGTCCATATGCTATGGTGCTGCCCCAAGTTACAGAGGTATTAGGAGACGGCTATAAACATGATTAATTAAGCATTTCAAACTACCCTTGTAACTGACCCCAAACAATGTGTGTTGGCTATACTAAATGTAGTGCCAGATGCATTCACTAGGGAAGCGGTGTCCAAAATTCTGTTTCAAGCATGCAAAATCCTACTATTACACTGGCAGAGTACCTCCTCTCCCTCCCCCAAGGAATGGATAGACCTCATGGGGGTTACTGTCTGATATGAATGTGTCATAAACCAGCATCGGGGATGTCCCGTTAAGTTTGACAAGGTTTGGGGTGGGGATGGTTGGGCATCCGTGGACTAGCACCAGTGGAATTTGTTTTGAATAGACTGCTGATATGATCTTGGAGTTATCCGGTTATGTTTATATTACAAAAGGATAACCAAAGTCATATGGGTGACTGCCTGTATTTGTATGAGTACAGGAATATAGCGTTGTTATAGGATGTCGTGCTTCTTCGAACCAAGATTGGGTCTGAAAATACCTTGTGCTAACTCTTCTGTTATTCTCAGCTATGATGTGGTACTGCTGTAAATCTAAATGACAACATAAATGCTCTGGAACGTGTTTAGCCTGCTTAAATAATTTTATTTCTGATTTTAAAAATTCCCTAGTGGGGACATAGACCACAATAGAAATCTGACAGATGTTTTAACCTTTCCACACACTATCCAAAAAAAAAAAAAAAAAAATCTGGCAAATTTTTTATGGTTTGGCTTTTATTAAAACAAACTATTGTCTACGTGCATAATGAAATGATCTTTCTTGGCTTTGAAGCTGTACTCGGTGTAGGTCCTGTTTATTTCATTGAAGTGTGCTTTATCCAATGTGCCTCGCACACAAACAGTTATTTCAGGGCACAGTACAGTAATCCTTTCCCTTTGGTAATCTGTCCACACTTAGGTGCGCTGCCACATTCCAGGCCTCCCTGTAATCACTCAGGAAGGAATTTTTAAAGGCGCCGACTTGTGTTTTTAGCAGAAAATGCCTGGCAGTGCAGGAGGTGCCTTTTTTTTAATAGGTTCAAAAGTTTAAACGGGATACTTACATATTTCAATATGTAATACCGGTTTATGGAATGTGTGATTGGTTTCATTGTCATGTGCTGGGAAACAGATATCAGATTTGCCAGTGCGGGGTGAGGTTTCAGCAAGGGTAATGGTGGCACACTGACCAAGAGGCTATTACTTTTGCTGTGGTATGTGGGTTTCACAGTGCCCACCAAGATAGGGCCGGACAACCATAATTCCTTTTTACTGCTGTCCTTTAAGTTTAAAAATGACCTAATCTCCATCTATTAGAAATTAGGTAATTGTGCAGGAGTGGCATCCCACAAGATCTGGGGTCTTCAGCGTTAGGACATATTACGTGCCTGAGTTAACTGCTTTGGGCTTATATCAAAGGGCAAATAAAACTTGCATTCAGGTTCATTCTGCTTGCAATCTAACATCCCATTTAAGATGTTTCTGAGATCATTCAGAATTGATTGACAAATGCATTTGACCTCTTTTTAACCTGCATTTGATCCTCTAACCTGAATCAACCTGATATGTGCCGCTGTTGAGATCCTATTAAATGTATTTTGCTAACATATTTATCCCAGGACACTTATCGCCTCAATTCATGGCACACCTAATACGCCTTTCTTCTGGGTGGTCCCGTCCAGATCATGTCTGCTTTCCAAGTGTTCCTGCACCTAATTGTGTTGGAACCACCTATTCACAGTTGTGATCCTTTCAGGTGGTGATTTTTTTTTTTTTTTTTTTTTTTTGAGTTAATGGGCATGCTCAGTAACTCAAAAAAGGATGATGATGTGATCTTGGGAAGCAGCCAGGGACAAAGCACATAAATGTAGTACTGTCCCAGCAAATCCAGGACATTTGACATCTATGCACTGATGTGTATGTGGAAAAAAGCAGTTCTGATGACACTAAAACCTTAGACACAGGCTCTTACCGAAAAGTCCACTAAGTGCAGCACGCTGCGTCATCATAATGATTTTTGAGTACCCACCACCAACTCCTCCACCATACCTCCCAACATTTTGATATGGGAATGAGGGACGCCTACTAGCAAATGTATGTAGGCATGAGACACGCCTCCTGCCACACCTCAAAGGAGAATTAACCAGAAAAAAGTTAATTAAATCCACAAAGGCTTTTTTTTTTACCACTACTATTCATTTACATTGGCTTTATAATTTACAAATGCAGCAATTTAGATTTTGGATGAAAAGTTTAGCTCTGGGAAACCCTTTTTGAAAGATAAAAAGTGCATTTTATATACAACTATATAGATCAGACCAAAATGAGAGGGAAAGAGGGACGGAGAGACATTGCTCCAAATCGGGTCAGTCCCTCGAAATCAGGGACAGTTGGGAGCTATGTCCACCACCAGGTTCACTTCAAGCATATGTATAGCTGAACAAATAAATAAAAATACTATAGTTGCATAATAGAAAAATCAGAAGTCCATGAAATGACTGAAGTTGTCAAGGAAGATGATCGCAGAGAATTTCAGCCTTGTAGATCTCCAGAACTACCAATCATTTTAGATTGGTAACCTGTGTTATTGTGCATGTATTCATTATGTGCTCAGTTAGAATTTTCCAGGTTTGTGACAGATTTTAGTTTTAATGTATACGATCTTATCAAAATGCATTCAATAATAATTAAAAAAAAGCGTTCACCACTAACTGGGTAGAAAGGGTGGGGTGTTCTGAATCTGGGTAAAGCACATCAGGCGGCAGTGATTGGAAGTATCTATTATTAGTGGTTTCCAATGCTGTATTTACAGGATCATGGTAGCCCTGGTGAATTCTGGGAGCACGAGCTGCAAAGTCTGCATTTTGTGATTGAAATGAAAAGTGAGCGGATCAAGGAACAAGAGAAAAGACTCCAGGCCCAGCAAACTACAGTAAGGTTCAGGATGTACAATATAAAAGCTGATTATGGTGGTCATTTTGAAATTGTTTCAGCTTTTACTATTTTTGTTTTATTCTAAGGGAGTAGCTCTGCAATTTTCCTGAAAAACTGATCATTTTAAAGGATCTGTCTGTTCTAAACTGTCAATGTTCAAATTACCCACTGGCATTGCACATAACATAGGTTTTTTGGCAAAACAACTCCATTAGGGGCACCGCCCCCCAATCCAAATCCTGTGCAGTGCACCAGACGCATGGATTTCAATGGGGTGGGGTTTTTGGGGTTTTTTTAAGCACATGATTAGAGCCTGAGGCTCTAATTGGCTTCAAAAAAGGGTGGGCTGAAGGCGCAGAACAGAATTAATATTTGCTAATGTCTTCCTGCTTCTCCTCCTGGCCATTTTTGTGTGAACCTCCGCTTTAAGGTGCAGGTAGCGCAGTGCATCAGTGTGAAAGCAGCCTTAGGCCCCTTTCACATGATTGGTCTGATTGGGTCCGCATGTCCGTTTTTCATGCGGACTCAAACTGTGTCTGCTTTCACCTCTATAGAGCGGCAGATGTAAATGGACTTGTGTTCGTTTACATCCCCCTATCTCCAATCCGATCTACTTATAAAAACAGAAGGGGATCTGTCCCCTTCTGTCTGGTTGGATCGGATTGGAGGGCCCATAGAGTAAAGCGGGCTGTGCCCGTGTCTGTTCTGCATTTGCAGAGTGGACACAGACCTGTCATCTGCCTGCTCCGCTCAGCTTAGATGAGGGAGGTTAAAAATACCCAAGCGTTATAATAAAGCTTAGATTTACAGTACTTCAATAGGAAAGTTATGGAACACAATCTGTGCACAGGCTTAGCGGTCAGAGGCCATAGCATTAGCCAAGCTCTTTCATTTTGGCCATTTACAAAAATGAAGTAAAGGGCATTAGTATTTTTGCTTGTATGATTTTCATCTGAAGCAACTCCATCCTTTGCTTTTATTGTTTGCTCATTTTTAACTTTCTGCTTTGTATGAAGAAGGTTGCTGGAGATACAGGTGATACTCGAAAAATTAGAATATTGTGCAAAAGTTCATGTATTTCACTAATGCAACTTAACCACTTCAGCCCCGGAAGGATTTACCCCCTTCCTGACCAGAGCACTCTTTACAATTCGGCACTGCGTCGCTTTAACTGCTAATTGCGCGGTCATGCAATGCTCTACCCAAACGAAATTTGCGTCCTTTTCTTCCCACAAATAGAGCTTTCTTTTGATGGTATTTGATCACCTCTGCCGTTTTTTTATTTTTTGCGCTATAAACGGAAAAAGACTGAAAATTTTGAAAAAAAATGATATTTTCTACTTTTTGTTATAAAAAAAATCCAATAAACTAAATTTTAGTCATACATTTAGGCCAAAATGTATTCGGCCACATGTCTTTGGTAAAAAAAATGTCAATAAGCGTATATTTATTGGTTTGCGCAAAAGTTATAGCGTCTACAAACTAGGGTACATTTTCTGGAATTTACACAGCTTTTAGTTTATGACTGCCTATGTCATTTCTTGAGGTGCTAAAACGGCAGGGCAGTACAAAACCCCCCCAAATGACCCCATTTTGGAAAGTAGACACCCCAAGGAAATCGCTGAGAGGCATGTTGAGCCCATTGAATATTTATTTTTTTTGTCCCAAGTGATTGAATAATGACAAAAAAAAAAAAAAAAAATTTACAAAAAGTTGTCACTAAATGATATATTGCTCACACAGGCCATGGGCATATGTGGAATTGCACCCCAAAATACATTCAGCTGCTTCTCCTGAGTACGGGGATACCACATGTGTGGCACTTTTTGGGAGCCTAGCCGCGTACGGGGCCCCGAAAACCCAGCACCACCTTCAGGATTTCTAAGGGCATACATTTTTGATTTTACTCCTCACTACCTATCACAGTTTTGAAGGCCATAAAATGCCAAGATGGCACAAAACCCCCCCAAATGACCCCATTTTGGAAAGTAGACACCCCAAGCTATTTGCTGAGAGGCATGGTGAGTATTTTGCAGCTCTCATTTGTTTTTGAAAATGAAGAAAGACCAGAAAAAAAATTTTTTTTTTTCTTTTTTCAATTTTCAAAACTTTGTGACAAAAAGTGAGGTCTGCAAAATACTCACTATACCTCTCAGCAAATAGCTTGGGGTGTATACTTTCCAAAATGGGGTCATTTGGGGGGGGGTTTGTGCCACCTGGGCATTCCATGGCCTCCGAAACTGTGATAGGCAGTGAAGAGTGAAATCAAAAATTTACGGCCTTAGAAAGCCTGAAGGCGGCACTTGGTTTTCGGGGTCCCGTGCGCGGCTAGGCTCCCAAAAAGTCCCACACATGTGGTATCCCCGTACTCAGGAGAAGCAACAGAATTTATTTTGGGGTGTAATTTCACATATTCCCATGGCATGTTTGAGCAATATAACATTTAGTGACAACTTTGTGCAAAAAAAAAAAAAAAAAAATTTGTCTCATTCCCGCTACTTGTGTCACAATATAAAATATTCCATGGACTCGACATGCCTCTCAGCAAATAGCTTGGGGTGTCTACTTTCCAAAGTGGGGTCATTTGGGGGGGGGGTTTGAACTGTCCTGGCATTTTATGCACAACATTTAGAAGCTTATGTCACACATCACCCACTCTTCTAACCACTTGAAGACAAAGCCCTTTCTGACACTTTTTGATTACATGAAAAAATTATTTTTTTTTGCAAGAAAATTACTTTGAACCCCCAAACATTATATATTATTTTAAAGCAAATGCCCTACAGATTAAAATGGTGGGTGTTTCATTTTTTTTTTTTTCACACAGTATTTGCGCAGCGATTTTCAAACGCATTTTTTGGGGAAAAAACACACTTTTTTAAATTTTAATGCACTAAAACACACTATATTGCCCAAATGTTTGATGAAATAAAAAAGATGATCTTAGGCCGAGTACATGGATACCAAACATGACATGCTTTAAAATTGCGCACAAACGTGCAGTGGCAACAAAATTAATACATTTTTAAAAGCCTTTAAAAGCCTTTACAGGTTACCACTTTAGATTTACAGAGGAGGTCTACTGCTAAAAATACTGCCCTCGATCTGACCTTCGCGGTGATACCTCACATGCATGGTGCAATTGCTGTTTACATTTGACGCCAGACCGCCGCTTGCGTTCGCCTTAGCGCGAGAGCAGGGGGGACAGGGGTGCTTTTTATTTATTTATTTTTTTCTTTATTATTTTTTTGCTTTTTTATCTTATTTTTAAACTGTTCCTTTCATTTTTTTTTTTTTTTAAATCATTTTTATTGTTATCTCAGGGAATGTAAATATCCCCTATGATAGCAATAGGTAGTGACAGGTACTCTTTTTTGAAAAAATTGGGGTCTATTAGACCCTAGATCTCTCCTCTGCCCTCAAAGCATCTGACCACACCAAGATCGGTGTGATAAAATGCTTCCCCAATTTCCCAATGGCGCTGTTTACATCCGGCGAAATCTAAGTCATAAAATGCTCGTAGCTTCCGGTTTCTTAGGCCATAGAGATGTTTGGAGCCACTCTGGTCTCTGATCAGCTCTATGGTCAGCTGGCTGAATCACCGGCTGCATTCTCAGGTTCCCTGTTGAGACAGGAGAGCCAGAGAAAAACACGGAAGACGGTGGGGGGGGGGGGGGGCATTCCCTCCCACTGCTTGTAAAAGCAGTCTAGAGGCTAACTAGCCGCTAGGATTGCTTTTACATGAAAGCCGACCGCTGGCTAAAAAGAATGATACCAAGATGATACCTAAACCTGCAGGCATCATTCTGGTATAACCACTCAAAGTCGTGAATGGCGTACCTGAAGACAAAAAAATGGTTAACAATAAAGCACAGTAAACGGTAAAGTATAAAAAATTGCATACCTGAAAAGCAAACATGATAAAACATAATAACAATAAAACATTGCAGAATAGAATACAGTAAAAAAGAGCAGAACAATAGAGAATAGAGAGAGAGAGAACAATAAAACGACAACTATTTTTTTTTTATTTTTGTTTGTGTTTTTTTTTTTTTTTACACTTTTTTTTTGTAACTGTAACTTTTATAACTGTAACCGGTTCCAGGTTCGGGTCTCTCAAAATGCGATGGCATCTTGGGAGACCCTGTGAAAGTGTGTCCTAGTCTGTGGAAGGCTGTACCCTACGCTAATACTCAACTAGTGAATGGTAGCGTTCAAAACATTCACCAATGCAAAGACCAGGATTGTCAGGACAGGAGGGACAATAATAGCGGGTGTCACGCCTATATCCGTGCTTGCTGCAGACACATCTTTTTTGGGGGGGGTTCGTTGGGTAGGGGTACTCGGGAGGACATAAAGAAAATGCTTCTAATGCAGCCGACTGCATTTGGTTGGGGATGTGAATGGGGGAAGTACGGGCGCTGCAGAAGCGGTGGGTTCCCAATTAGGATTGGCGAATGCAGCAGGAAGGGCACTATGGGCACGACGGGCCTGTGTTTGTCTTTTTGGTGGCAGCGGGACACTACTTGTGCTTGCCACCTCACCAGCTTGAACTGCACTTATGGGACTCGCCACGTCACCAAGTGTTACTGCAGTGCTGGTTTGACTACGACCGGGGTGGACTAGGGCGCTGGTGCTTGCCAGTTCACCAAAACGCTACAAAAAAAGTGACAGTGATCGATCGATACTGCACTTGGGTGGGCTGGACTGGGCTGGGCCGGGCGGAGGGGCAAAACGCAGGTGCTAGCAGGTATCTGGGCTGATCCCGCTAACACTGCGTTTTTGGGAACCCTAAACTGCTGGGGACGCTAGTATAGATCTGATCGGATCAGATATTGATGCGTTCAGATACTATACCACTAAGGGAGGTGTACGGTGCGTGCGTGGGTGTTCGCGGTACTGGCGCTAATCTGACGCTGCCTAGGGCGACGCATATCACCGCCGGGCGATCAGGGGGCTAAACCTTTTTTCGGTAATAAACGGCGGGTGCCCTGACACTATAAAAAATAAACAAACTAACCAGCGTCACCCGTAACGGTTATACGGTGATCAGTGGTGAAAGGGTTAACTAGGGGGCCATCAAGGGGTTAAAACATTTATTAGATAGTATATGGGGGTCCCTGTCGCTATAAAACACTGACGGCGAACCTAAATATTTACGTCCCTAACTAGCGTCACCAGCGACACTAATACAGCGATCAGAAAAATGATCGCTTAGCGACACTGGCGACAGGGGGTGATCAAGGGGTTAAAACTTTGTTAGGGGGGGTAGGGGGGGTACCCTAGACCTACAGGGGGCTAAACCTTTATTCGGTAATAAACGGCGGGTGCCCTGACACTATAAAAAATAAACGAACTAACCAGCGTCACCCGTAACGGTTATATGGTGATCAGTGGTGAAAGGGTTAACTAGGGGGCAATCAAGGGGTTAAAACATTTATTAGGTAGTATATGGGGGTCCCTGTCGCTATAAAACACTGACGGCGAACCTAAATATTTACGTCCCTAACTAGCGTCACCAGCGACACTAATACAGCGATCAGAAAAATGATCGCTTAGTGACACTGGTGAGGGGGGGTGATCAAGGGGTTAAAACTTTATTAGGGGGGGTAAGGGGGGTACCCTAGACCTAAAGGGGGGTAATACTCACTGCCCTAACACTGTAACTGTCACAAACTGACACTATACAGTAATCAGGAAAAAAAAAAAAAAAACCTGCTTGGCGTCAGTTTGTGACGGGGGGGGGGGTGATTGGGGGGGGATCGGGGGGGGATCGGGGGTGTAATGTATGCCTGGCATGTTCTACTGTGTGTGTGTGTGTGTTTGGTGCACTTACATGTCATCTCTCCTCGGCGCTGGAACGGAAACTGGCCAGCCGAGGAGAGATGACATCACATCCTCTGCCTCTGTGTACTATACAGAGGCAGGGGATGTTTCTCATTGGCTGGGAGCGATCGCGAGGGGGGGGCCACGATCGGATGGCCTCCCCCTCATCTCTCATCGATTCCAACCAAATGCCGACTGCAGCTGGCACCGGGGGGGGGGTCCGATCGGACCCCCCACCCGCGGGAAGGCAATCACGTTTCAGGTACGTGATTTTGCCTGCCCGTGCCGCTCTGCTCACGTATATAGGCGTGAGGCGGTCGGCAAGTGGTTAAAAGGTGAAACTAATATATGAGATAGACTCATTACATGCAAAGCAAGATGGTTCAAGCCATGATTTGTCATAATTTGGATGATTATGGCTTACAGCTCATGAAAACCCCAAATCCACAATCTCAGAAAATTAGAATATTGTGAAAAGGTGCAATATTCTAGGCTCAAAGTGTCCCACTCTAATCAACTAATTAAGCCATAACCTGCAAAGGGTTCCTGAGCCTTTAAATGGTCTCTCAGGCTCGATTCACATTTATGCATGTTGCTTTTGAGCGTTTCTGCAGTGTTTTTTGTGATGCGTGCCACGTTTTTGAGCAGCGTTTTTGCATCGTTTTTGCTGCGTTTTGAGGGGTGTTTTTTTTTGTGTTTTTTTACAGTTTTTTTTAGATTGTATACAGTCTAGAAAAAAAAAAAAAGCCGCAAAAATGCTGTAAAAACGCTGTACTTGCTTTTTTGATGCTGGTCCATTGAATTTTATTACATGCAAAACGCTGCATTTTGCATGAAAAAAAGTCCCTGACTCTTTCCAAAAACGCAGAGGTACAAAAATGCATTGATGTGAACATGTTCCATATGGAACCCATGTTAAAAAATTCCCATGCGTTTCTGCAAAATGCATCAAAAAAACGCGCTAGTGTGAATGGAGCCTCAGTCTGGTTCAGTAGGAATCACAATCATGGGAAAGACTGCTGACCTGACAGTTGTGCAGAAAACCACCATTGACACCCTCCATAAGGAGGGAAAGCCTCAAAAGGTAATTGCAAAAGAAGTTGGATGTTCCCAAAGTGCTGTATCAAAGCACATTAATAGAAAGTTATGTGGAAGGGAAAAGTGTGGAAGAAATAGGTGAACAAGCAGCAGGGATGACCACAGCCTGGAGAGGATTGTCATGAAAAGGCCATTCAAAAGTGTTGGGGACTTTCACAAGGAGTGGACTGAGGCTGGAGTCAGTGCATCAAGAGCCACCATACACAGACGGATCCTGGACATCGGCTTCAAATGTCGTATTCTCATGTCAAGCCACTCCTAAACAACAAACAACGTCAGAAATGTCTTGCCTGGGCTAAAGAAAAACAGACCTGGTCTGTTGCTCAGTGGTCCAAAGTCCTCTTTTCAGATGAGCGCAAATTTTGCATCTCATTTGGAAACCAAAGACCCAGAGTATGGAGGAAGAATGGAGAGGCACACTGCAAGATGCTTGAAGACCAGTGTGAAGTTTCCACAGTCTGTGTTGATTTGGGGAGCCATGTCATCTGCTGGTGCTGGTCCACTGTGCTTCATTAAGTCCAGGGTCAACGCAGCCGTCTACCAGGAGATTTTGGAGCCCTCCATGCTCCCTTCCACAGACGAGCTCTATGGGGATGCTGACTTCATTTTCTAGCAGATCTTGGCACCTGCCCACACTGCCAAAAGCACCAAAACCTGGTTCAATGACCATGGCATTACTGTGCTTGATTGGCCAGCAAACTCATCTGACCTGAACCCCATAGAGAATCTATGGGGCATTGCCAAGAGAAAGATGAGAGACATGAGACCGAACAATGCAGAAGAGCTGAAGGCCGCTATTGAAGCATCCTGGTCTTCCATAACACCTCAGCAGTGCCACAGGCTGATAGCTTCCATGCCACACCGCATTGAGGCAGTAATTGAGGCAGTAAAGTACTGAGTACATATGCATGCTTATACTTTTCAGAGGTCCAATATTGTTCTATGTACAATCCTTGTTTTATTGCTTGCATGTAATATTCTAATTTTCTGAGATTGTGGATTTGGGGTTTTCATGATCTGTAAGCCATAATCATCATAATTATGACAAATCACGGCTTGAACTATCTTGCTTTGTATGTAATGAGTCTATCTCATATATTAGTTTCACCTTTTAAGTTGCATTAGTGAAATAAATGAACGTTTGCATGATATCCTAATTTTTCGAGTGTATATGGTGAGATCTGTAGTTCCACAGCAGCTGGCAAGCTAAAGCTTACCTTGGTTTCATATCATTGCTTTTTCTGAATATTTATACTGATGTATGGCTTTTATCACCCTGGATTTTACTTTTACTCATGATGATTTCTTTCTGTTTTTATGGTAGATGGACAGGAATGTCATATTGGAGGAGAAAGTACAGAGTCTGCAGCAGGGGATTGAAGCCTTACGAGCCCAGGCCCAGAACCAGACAGCAATGACGATGTAAGCTACACTAGTCATTAGGTGGAACTGTGTGCAGAAGCACTTAATTATAAATTCATCTGTGCTTACTTAACATTTTCTTTCAAACTCCTGCAAGGTCCCACAAATACCTGTTGATCCTGCCATTGAAGTTCACTTCAGCTTCCTGTGATGGTGTGGTAACAATGCTGCACTGCTCCCAAATTCAGAGCAGAGTTGCCACTCTCATGTAGGCTGTGCCTGCTTGTACTACAGTGGGGTGAATAAATGTTGCAGAGGACATGACAATCAGTGATGTCGCTGTTAGTTTACAAGTAGCTGTAGCTTGTCAAAAAGCACCTGGCCACTCCTAGTCCTGCCCACTGCTTTTTGGATTGACAGCACTGCCTCTGTTGCTGAAACCCTCCAACTGTGATCTACCAGACGGCCAGTATATTGGTTATTTTTCCACCTATTTTAACAGGTCAAGATGTCCAGCAAAAATGTGTTACTGGGGTTGGAACAAACCATATAACACTGATAGAGGTGCTTTCAATTGTTAGCTTTATTCATGTGGTTTTAATATAAAATATTTGTCACTGTAATATGGGAAGTGTAAAGATAACAGATCTGCTGGCAGGATCAACAGATAATAAAATTGTTTTACAGAAGAAAAATCCACTGTGTTTAATGTAGTGACAGACTGCATCATTCATGCAATTGTTTTGTTTTACCCGTTCTACATTAAATTTGCTGATGGATGATTGAATAATGCCCAAAGCCTTGGATTTATGATTGCAGTAAACCTTTAAATATTGTTTCAATAGTTTTACTTCCACTTTGAAACTGGGACTATTATGCTTTACTAAAAAAAAAAAAAAAGAAAAGCTTATTAACCCCTATACAACCATCAAACACACATGTGTGGCAGCAAAAGGGTGGACTTTAATGCCCACACGTTGCACCTATGCGTCACTGGGCGACTGATGTTTATGTGCGGAGAGCGTTATCACTATGCGCTCTCAGCACAAAGACCGAAAGGTCAAAGACAGCTCTTATCATGTGACCACAGTGACAGTGGTCACATGATTGCAGATCCTTCCTGCCCCCCTGGGAATTTTACAACGTTTAAAGAGACATCAGGGCAGGAGGGAAGGGGTTAAGGCTCTGTTCACACTAGTGTGATTTGTCATGCGAATTTGGACACAAAGTCACATGGCAAGTTGCAGCCAGTTGATTTCAATAGCACCTGGTTCCAATCTACGGGACTTTGAAAAGGTTCCTGCACTACTTTGATGCGACTTGAGTGCCAGAGAGTTAGATCAAAGTTGCACTTGAAACTGCGCGACTTTAAATTCACACTAGTGTGAACGGAACCTAAAGGTAACTTCCTGCTGAAAGTATCTGTGACCTCCAAAAGGCTTATACTTTTTTGTGTAGCATTCCCTACATACTGTACTCGTGTGCGCATCATTGTTTCATTCTCTGCTTCTGATTTATTGCAGCCGTTTGACAGAGGAGCTGCTGAATGCTCAAGTGTCCCTAGAAAAGGAGAAACAGCTTCATGAACAGCTACAGCGTGACAAAGAACAGCACTTTTACCGAACGGTGAATGGGGATGGCCCGTCCCCTTTTTCTCTGCCAATAACAACACAGGACTCCATCAAAGTGACCTAGGAGAACGAAGTCTTCAATTCATGGACAAAGAGTTGAAATCCTTGTTTTATGTAGAAGACCAAGGCAATACTGATAGCCTAAAACATGCAAGAAGCTTCCTCTTGTGGAAACAATTCATATTTATTTTATTGTTTTAATTATTGAAACTGTATATACATGTTTATGGTATCCATGACTGACAACAGGACACTTCCTCTATGCAAAATCGTTGTTTTAAAACTGAAATCATATATTTCACCAAAAAATGTTGTTTTGATTGTTTGGGACCCTGGTCAGGTCGTTACTACTTTCTGGGGTTCTGTTAGAGATTACCCCTTTCTTCCTGTCCCGGTGACAATGGTTTCGCCAGCGGTAGGTGAGGCTAAATCTTTAACTGCAATTAGACAAAATAACTTTGCTTCTTTTTCCATTTAAGAAGGGGAGGGGGGGCTGAAACCCTTACCAGCTTTTTATTGCAGGATTCCAGTCATTGATTTGCCATCCATCTGGTAAAACTGTTATTCCCAGGACAGAATGGGACTTCTCTCTAAAAGAGACCCAATCTTTAGTAAAATACAACAGCAATTCTTAACCCCTCCCCCACTCTATCTACAATTAAGAAAAAATGTATTTCTTTGGACATACTGGGGTTGATTTACTAAAACTGGAGATTGCAAAATCTGGTGCGGCTCTGTGTATTGGCCAATCCGCTTCCAACTTCAGCTTGTTCAATTAAGCTTTGACAATAAAACCTGGAAGCACCAGATGTTGCACTCCCCAGTTTTAGTAAATCAGCCCCACTTTGTCCACCCAACAATGAACATTTAAATTGGACTCCTGCAGGTTTGATCTCCTTCTAGGTTGGCCACATCAAGATCTCCTCTCTTTCCTGAAATTTCAGTTGTACCCCCCCACTTTTAATGTATAGCCCCTGACCAATGCTGGATTCTCTATATAGTATTTTGGACAGCCCAGCTGGAAGTACGTGACAATAACACTCAGCATAAGATGTGCCCATGTAGAGCATTTGAAAGAGAATATTGAAGAATATCCATGACTGACAACAGGATTACTGGGTTATCGAATCTATTGGAGAACCTAAAAATTTGCAATCTGATTAGGTGAACTAACCCTTAAATTTCACTTTTCACATCACCAGTCCTGAAAAGTCACAGATGTATATATTTTTGTACTTACTGTAGTTTTAGCCATGCTTGTGTGTTGTGAGCACTTTTATTTTATTTTTTTGTATGGGTAGCATTCTATTTTATTTCTGTTTCTGTCAGGGGACAGCCTGTGGATTTTATTAAAACCCCACTCCCAGCATGCTCAAGCATGCTTGAATATATAGTTAATGTCTCATAAGCTTGCATAGTTATGGTCTCATAAGCTTGCGGGTGCAAGCTTCCAATTATCAAGTAATTGGATTATATATTTAAATGGTGTAATATAAGAGTTTAAACACTAGGGATTTCTCTTGACCATCCATATATATTCATGTATAACTCCTTGAGGGGAATTTAAGAAAACTGCAGCCAGAATCTGGAGCAGCTGTGCTTAGCAGCCTATCAGCTTCTATCGTCCATCTTCAAAGCTTAAAGTGGTTGTAAACCCATATATATATATATATATATATAGGGGAGCTCTGAGAGCTGATTGGACAGAAGGGACACACACCCTTCGCACAGCACACAGAAACAGAGCTGAGGCTGGAGCTCCCTCCTCTGTCACATTTTTTCTCTTGGTGTCAGGAAAACTTGTCAGAAGTGATTCATGCTGATAGCAGAGGAACAAAGCAGCAGACAGAAATGACACTTACTGCTCTTAATTGAGATAAGTACACGCTATAGAGGGATATGCTTTGTTCATGTTTCATGTCTGAGGTTTGCAACCACTAGCTGAACAAACTGAAGATAGAAGCTGATTGGTTGCCATGCACAGCTGCTCCAGTTTTGATAAATTTCCTTTCTTCTCTTAGATCTGTGTGAATCAAGTTGAATCACTTATATCAGCTCTCCATACACCAATAATGCTTGCTTCCAGTGTAATTGTCTAAGGGCTCATTCACACTAACGTTTGGGGGAGGCGGTAAAATCCTGTGGCCGAGCTGCACTTTAGCCACAGAGGCAGCAGTCAAGGGTGTACGCATTCTGTGGCTGAGATGCTTTCCTTCATGTCCGCAGCAGGAATTATACCCCCTGTTGCTTTCAGAAGACAAAGCGCCCACGGAATGTGACCTATTCAACTGAATGGGGGTGTTCTAGAAGCACCCCACAACTGCATGCAGTGCACACTGTTGCAGCACGCAAGTTCCGATGATCAAAGTGTTAAAAGCTGGAGGCGATGCAATCCCTCCTCACCATCTGTCAAATGCTTTCTGTAGAGCAATTCAAATGCAGAATGCTCTCTAGAGACCACAGCTTTTGTGAAAGAGCCCTAACTGTAAAAACTTTGTCAGGTTTGACTGTATATGAAGTCATAGGTAATCTTAATGTTCCAGTGGTCCATGTATGCAAACTTGTAGAATTGAATTTGCTATGCCTTTTCAACACTGGAGCAATCTGTAAAGTTATTATTCAAAGCATAAGCACCCTATCAAAAGCTTTAGTTTATTTGGTACAATCGGGGCAGTTAAGCAAGTGTGCAAATATGGATGTACAGTAGGACGTCAGCGATGAACCTGCCATTTCACATTTCCTACACAGGACTCATTATAGGGACTAGTATCAGTGGTGGCTGGTGCTCAATATTTGGGGGGGGGGTGATGCGGCAAACCAACGGCATGAGTCCTGGCCGGGCACTCTGATCTCCCCTCTTCCTCCCTCCACTGTCCGAGTCGGGGAGTGCTGGATGTGGCTGCGGGTGAGCCATCCCTGGAGACCTCACTCTGGGGCCGTTGCTTCTCCTCCCGGCCGAACAGGAAGTGGGTCCTGAGACCCCTGGCCAATTGGGTCTCATGACCCACTTCCTGATTGGCCAGGAAGAGAATCGGGAAGACAATAGCGAATATTAATTCGCTATTGTCACACAACTGGGTGGGCTCAGGGCTCAGTGCTTTGCCCCCCGACCCCACCCTTTTTTGAAGCCAATTGGAGCCTCAGGCTCTAATCATTTGCTTAAAAAAAAACATTGGAATCCATGCATTCGGCACCCTGCATGTAGATTAGGGGCCGGGAGCATGGATTAAGGGGGTGACGCCCCTGTGCCCCCTATGGACAGGCCGCCACTGACTAGTATCAAAAGAGGCATATCTGATCACACTTAAGATGCAGTATGTATACTCACTAGCTCATGATCGGCTGGTAGTAAATATGCACATCTAAAAGGATGAATTTCTTATTACCTATAACCCTAGAAAGCTTGTCCTGACTTTCCCTATTGCCTCAGCACATCTTCTTTTCTACACTTCATTGAAAACATATGCAGTATAGAAACTGTGCTAAGGCTCTTGCCACTGAATTAACCAGGACGAGCGAATTGTTTGTTTTTATCACAAAGGTACACTTGGCCTTCAAACCCCAAATAGATTTTTTTGCATGTATGTACAATACAAGGTAGCTGTAGATACTGTTACCAGGTAAACTGACAACACTGATATAAACTGACAAGTCTTATAGTGGAAATGTCACTTCAATCACCATACTGTCAATGCCTCTCCTTTTCAGTTAATGAATCCCAGTGCCTTATTATAGCTCTCTGGGCATACTGTATTCTGTTTTTGATTCTCTAGAAGTTCTAAAGCATATAAATGGTCTTTACAGCAACCCAACACCATCCTCCTATTCAGTCACATTGAGCACCCTGTACAGTATGGTTTCTGCTGAATGCTGTAGGTGGTGGAAAACCCCGATCGAGCACTTTTAGAGCACTTTATGTCAATGGCGACTCGTATAGCAAGCACGTTATGCAATAATGTCACTTTTTATGGGATATTGCACCACCGCAGTGTGAAATGTTTGCTGTGCTAATGATTTGTTTAGTTGCACCATGGAAACGGCTGTCATTGGGTGATTAACTAGATTCATGAAACCATATCTAGGCATTCGGAAGTGTAAATAAGAAAGATTTCCAATAATAAAAGCTGTTATAGTATACATGTCATTTTTGCAGCTTACCGTTCCTTAGATGTAAAAATTAAAGGCAACAGAACAGACACCTCTAATATACAAAACAATGGTTTACTTTTTTGCATAATAAAGGTATTTGTGCTGTTCCCTTTGGTGTTTGCATCCACTACACCAAGCTTTAACAGGTTTTGTACAGCAGCATCTATCTCCAGTGTTGTCATATGGTTCAGAATTGTGGCGCTGGAATTCTTTTTCTTTGTTTGTTCCTTTAAATGTGATGGCTACAGTCTTGTCTCAGTGAGACAATGTTCACTACACTGTATCTATGGAGCTCCACAGAGTTATCACCCAAGGCTACGTTTCTGATTTTCGGACTACACACACCTCCCTGTCTTCATCTCCACTTCATAGGGTAGAGGTGTTCTGTAATTCACATAGACAGTTGGGAAAGCTGATAACCTTGTTTGAAATGTCAGTTTAGTGCACAGGAACTGCACCTGAGGCCGTATGGAAGCTGCCATTGCGGATCCTGCAATCTAAAAATCCAATTTTCCTGGTGACAACGCTAATGCATACGTCTGTGTCACTAACCTGGAAATAGTATGCAGATTAGGAGCTCTGATTTCACTCTGACTTTGCTCATCTGCATGCTTGTTCTATGGCGAGGTCTAAGAAAATACTGAAGCCAGACAACAGCAATTACCTTTTTCAGAAGGGGGATCAGCAATGGCAGCTTTAAAATATCTCTCGGTATGTGTCTCTATTTAGTCCATTTCGCTTGTAGGGCTTGGCATTACTATCAGTATACATGGTGAAGCACTCTTCTTTGTGAACCATACTTGTGTTTTCAATAGTAACATATAAAGGATACTTCAGAGGCAGGAAACTCTCGTCTTGATTGAAATTGTTCTGTATACATTTTCATAATGGCATTTCCACTATCTGATGTACTGTACAATTTCCATTTCCCAAATGCCTTTTAATAAATTAATTTTATCCTTGTGAATACTGGTCCTTATCAATTTACTATCCAAATATATAATATATTATGCAATGGATGTAACATGTTACAAAAGGTGAACTTATCCTTTAACCACACATGATGACAATCACAAGCCACCGTTATGGTAAAGTAAAGATTTGCTGTTTTTTTTTTTAGGGGACAGCTGGACATGTCAATTTTGTGGTACCCTGTAATATTTAAATTTTTCTTTAAACACCTCCTAAGAAATGGCAGAGCATTTTCTGTGCCTTGGCACTCATGTTCTGTAGTCTCATAACCTCATGCAGCTGAGTGAGATTATCTAAAACACTCTGCTAGTCTCGCCAGATTTGGTGATCTCACTACTGCGCTGCTCACAGTTCTGTACCTGAGCATGGTACTGTGCAATAAACCAGCATTTCTACTTTTTTTTTTTTTTTTTTTTTTTAGTCATGGCACCCTTTTAAAATTATGCACAATCTTGGTGCACACAACGCTAATGCCTACTAATAAGTACAGTATTCGTCCGAAAACAAATAGTTATCAAGACCGTGCAGGCTCGAACGAAAGAATACATTATAATACGTTACATCACTTCCGAAGCTGTATTCTATTGTACGAGAATTATCGTAGCTTTAGTAACCTCTTTATTTTTGATATGAAACTAGCATGCAAAAAAACCTGGATTATCATTCGTCTGATATTCTCAGTGTGTGTACAAGAATTAAGGGTCCATTCACATGTTCACCATGTGAATGGACCTGGCATGGTCCAAAAGGGGGGGGGCACTTGATCCCCCCCCCCTTTCCTTACCTGCCAGGCTGTATGTTCGGATAAGAGCCTGGTATGAATCTTGGGGGGACCCCATGCCATTTTTTTTTCGGCATGGGGTTTCCCCTTAAAATCCATACCAATTTTGGCGTGGGGTTCCCCCCTCAAGATTCATACCAAACTCAAAGGGCCTGGTATGGCCGGATCCTGTTCATTGAGGTTGCATGGAAGTCAGAAATTAAGTCACAGGGCAAAGTCTGATTGGAAGTTGTACAACTTTTGTGTTGGCTCAGTGTGTAAATATAGCCTAAAGAGGAACTGTGTCTCTCCCCCAGCCCCCCCCCCCCCCCCCCATGAGTGTGAAGGTAGTGATCAGCTTCAATAATTAGTACAAGTTGTGCTTTTGGGAGTTGATTGCCTTTCCTCATACTTGTGTGATAGAAAAGTGGTCCCCATTCAGAATCACTTTCTGTATAATTTCCTCAGCATGGACAAAACAGGACATTTTAAGAAAAATCACAACAAATTCTAGGTTAAACTCACCCTTACATTTTGTTTGCTAATAATACATTGAAAAACACATTACCCAATAATAATTACTTGGCTGGTTCACACCACTGTATGTTGAAATATTTGCTGTGCTTGTGATTTTACCATCTGTTGTGTGTATGACACAAGTGGGGAGGGGAGGGAAGTCCTTATATGCAAGTTAGCTGATATCTTAAGCCCAACATTCAGAATACTTATTTGCCCGTGCTTGCCTAGATTTAAAGCAAACCTGTAGCTGGACAACACAAACTTGAATGCATAGAAATCAAAACTGGCACCAGCAAAAGGCCTCCGTTTTAAGTGTCCTTTTGCTCGATGACACCAGCAGGCCCACAAATCTACTGAGCTCAAAGCCATCTTCTGATTTAGATATACCCCTATTCTACTGTAATGGTACTCCCGTAGGAGCTGCAGGATCACTGTCCAGGTCTTCCCCACAGGCTTTGCCCTGCAGTCAGGCTCACAGGTTTATTTACATGTTTTACCAGTCTAGAGGATGTTGTTTTTGTGTTTTTTTTTTTTTTTTTTGTTTTTTTGGAGAACTTGGATAGGGTAGTGGTGGGATACTCCAAACACAAGAACTTTGAACAACTGAGCGTATTCTTTAGGATAAGCTATTTCGAAGTCTGAGCTTAAAACAAACAATATACTTCAGCTTAGTAGTTAGAGCCACAAGAGCAGAGTCCCTTTATGTAGAAGATAAGGTGGACAAAGCTCTTCAGCACCTTACTAGCAGATAACAGCTTTACCTGATACAGTAGAATATGCTTTTGCCTACCAAATAAATTCAGCCACACTGACTACAGTATGGCAGCTAAATTTACCAAATGTACCATTTTATCAAATTTAAAAGTAATACTAATTTATCTAATCCTATCACCTACCTAGGAGGGTGCTACGCTGCATCACATGGTGCAAGGATTGGTGTCTGAGCAACCAATCGCCAGGTTCAATAATTATCATATGGTGTCCACCTAGGCACCTTGTAGGGATGTGTTTTAGTGGGCAAGACATCTGTAATCAAAGAAACATACAGGCTGCTGTGCTCTTCTGAGCTTGTTTTCTGGTTGCTATACTTTGAATCACAGACCCACAACAAGCAAGCAAATCAGTACATTGTACATTTCTCTGACTTATGCCCCGTACACACGATCGGACTTTCCAACAACAAAACCGTGGATTTTTGTTCGAAGGATGTTGGCTCCAACTTGTCTTGCATACACATGGTCACACACATGTTGGCCAACAATTACGAACGTAGTGACGTACGTGATATCTTCATTCCAAACGCTAGTTATATCTCCGGCTCATACTTTATTACGAGCATGCGTGGACTTTTGTCCGATGGACTTGTGTACAAAGTCCAACAACACACATTTGTTGGCGGAAAATTTGAGAACCTGCTAGCCAACAAAGTCAGACAACAAATGTTCGATGGAGTATACACACGGTCGGACTTTCCGCCAACAAGCTCACATCCAACATTTGTACGGGGCATTACTGTACCAGATTTGCACACTTTTTCAACTTTAGGTACTCTATAGGTATTAAAACCAGAGTATCAGCATAAGTCAGTCAGTATGTCCTTTCTATTTGTTTTGTCCTATCACAGGTACACTTTAAGATCATAAATAAATAAGAAGTGGAAGTCATGCATTGTCTGTGCCCATGCAGAAGATGAGAAAGAGCGCTCCAGCTTTGACAGTTTAGACAAGCTAAGTAGAAGGGAGGGCGGGGGCGTGTCCAAGATGGCGAAGGTGCAGGACGTGTAGTCGAGGAGCTCTGCAGCCATCGCGGGGAATAAATCCTTTTATCAGATCCTGATCATCTCCAAACTATCCGGGGTGCTTCCCTCTCCCCCCCCTGCTGATGCGGACACGGAATCGGCGCCGCCTCGACCAGCACAAGCAGAATAATAGCCGAAGTAGCTCGGACGGAGCGGCAGCACGTGTGGAGAGAGTGACCAACATGGCGACTCAAACGGAGGACTCGGATCCTGCACTTACTGAGCAGAGTAACTTTACCGCCCTGATGCAGGCCATCACGGGATGCCAATCCACCCTAACCACACTCGCAACGAAGATTGACACTGTGCAGCTAGACATAGGTCTCATTCGGCAAGACTTCGAGAAGGTGAGGCAGCGGGTGACCGAAGTGGAATGTCGGGTGGGAGAGGCAGAAGATTCGATTAGGGATCACTCGGCTTCTTTGCATACCCTGCAAGTAAGAGTTAAACACTTGGAAACGAGAGCCGAGGATTCCGAAAATCGTAATCACCGTAACAATTTGCGGATCATAGGACTCCCTGAGGGGTCGGAGGGCTCAGATACCACCAACTACACAGAGAAACTCCTCCGCACACTGTTTCCCCAGGCAAATTTCTCACCGCAATTTGTAATTGAGAGGGCCCATCGTATGCCACCGAATCGCGGCCCTCCCGGAACCCCGCCTCGCACATTTATTTTCAGACTGCTGAATTATAAAGACCGCGATCTGATACTGCGTGAGGCACGCAAAATGGCCGAAATCCGACACGAGGCGGCCCGGCTAATGTTTTTCCCGGACTTCACAATCAACACCCAAAAGCAGAGGAAGTCCTTTGATCAGGTGAAACAGGCTATGAGAGCCCAGGGTATACGCTACAGTATGCTGTTCCCCGCCCGGCTTCGTGTGCAGGATGGTGAAAGTGTCAGATTCTTTACCTCGCCGGACGAGGCCTCGCGCTGGCTGAGTGCTCTGCCCAGACATTAGGTATGTGACTCTTCCTCTGGTCGCTGGGCGGTTCTAAGTCCCTAATTCATGATTCGAGCTGAAGGCACGGTGATACGGAGCCCCCGATTTCTCTCTTCCTATTTAAAGTTTTGGGAAATTCTCTTATGTTCATTTTGTTTGCTATTTTCCGCTTATCAGACAATCCAGACAGCTTATTCCCTCCAAGTTGCTCTCATACTTTGTTGTCAGTGTAAAGAGGGGGGGTAAATACGCTGCTGGATGCGGAAATCAGGAGAAGAACATTTCCATCAAGCTGGTCCTTACCTATCCACTATAGAGCGCGCTGGAATCTTCCCGGCCGGACTGCCGGATTACCTAGGCTCATTATGGAATATAGGGACTGTCTAGGCCTCTGATTTTTCTTTCCACTCGGCCTGGGTAACCAGGACGAGACTTGACTGATGGAACCATTCATAAAGGGGTACTGAAAGTTGTATCTATAGCTGGTTTGGCTGCTTACGCCCTGCCCTAGGGATCGGGGGCAGAGAAAACCATTCTACTCTGTTTGGGGGTGATGTTGGGGGAGGGGGGGGGGGAAATGATTGTTCAACTGTTATGTCTATACCAAGTATGTGCCCCTGGCACTGCCCAGGAGAAACTAAGCCTAATCCCGCAGATGGCGGCATCTTCTCCAGACTGGAAACTCTGTACATTAAGTAGCTACTGACTACTTCTAGTCATCTAGTACATGACCCCGTGAGGTCAATGACCTTTTCTGGTTTTGGGAAACAGGCATGCCCGGGTTTGGGGGGTGTGCGGGGTGGGGGGGGGGGTGTTTGTTTGGGGGGGGGAAGTTATTCAAAGTTACACACGGAAATGTTGTATTGGATATCATGCGAATTTGAGTGATTTGATGCAATCATACGTAATGTCTCTTGACAAACTGCGGGAGAACTATCTGGTACTCTTCCTGAGGGGTTCTGGTGGATTTCTCCCGACACAGGCTAATACTATATGTTCTGACTCCCTATGGCTCCCATAAAACTAATTTCTTGGAACGTCCGGGGCATGAACTCCCGAATAAAGCGTTCACTAGTCTTCAACTTCCTTAAAGCATATTCCCCCGATATATGCATACTCCAAGAGACCCACCTCATTGGAGGTCGGGTTTTGAGCCTCAAAAAACCGTGGGTGGCCCACTATTACCATACTACTTTCTCATCATACGCCAGGGGAGTCAGTATATTGGTGCGCAAAGCCCTACCTTTTGTGTTGTTGGATCTTCACCTGGACCCTGAAGGTAGATTTGTGGTCATGCATGCCGCTATTGCTAATGTACCCATGATAATCGTGGGATTGTATATACCTCCACCGGCATCATTGGTGGTTCTCCACAAAATCACCACTCTGGCTGCACGGTATCCTACTGACAGTGTGATCTTGGCTGGGGATTTCAATATGACACCCTGCCCGAGTTTGGACAGGCTGACGCCTGATGCGGCCACGGAATCCCCTTTGTCCAGGTGGGCCGAGACGTTCGCACTTAGGGACGTTTGGCGTTGGAAAAACCCCTTGCTGAGATCATACACCTGTCAATCGGCCTCCTACAGGGCAATGTCCCGTATTGACTTAGTATATGCCACTTCCAGTGCCCTTAATATGGTCCAAGACATTTCACACCTGCCCAGGGGTATATCGGACCACTCTCCCATACTACTTACTCTAAATGTGAATCCTCTCCCCACTGACTGTCTATGGCGCTTGTCAAGGTTCTGGATATCAGACGACCGTATCGAACAAGAAGCAGAGACTGCAATGCAGAAATTTTGGGTGGATAACCCCCCAGCTACGACACCTGCTCATAGCTGGGAGGCGTTTAAGCTTCACGCTCAGGACCACTATCGGATGGCGATTACCCGCACCCGACGCCAAACTGGGGCAGCCTTGCTCCAGGCTGAACGAAGGGCTGCTGACTTAGAGACTCAATACACCAATAATAGAGATGAGGCACTTAGAACAGACTTACAGTGCGCGAGGTGACGCTTCTTAGAACGGCAGCCACAAAAACACACCTACTGCATCAGTCTCAACGCATATTTGAGCAGGGTGAGCGGACGGGGAGCCTCCTGGCATGGCTCTCTAGGGAGCAATCGGTGACAACTTCAGTGGCTAACATTAAAGATATGTCGGGGCGGTTACACTCCAACCCCAGAGACATAAATGCATGTTTTGCCTCATACTATCAAGATCTTTACACCTCTAAGGTGCAGTGTTCTACTGCAGAACTCCTTGAATATGTTGACACTATTAAATTACCCACCCTCTCAGAGGAGGCCCGTGGGAGGCTCGATGCTCCGCTCGCCCTTAAGGAACTCCAAAATGCTATCACCTCCCTACAATCCGGGAAAACCCCGGGGGACGATGGACTTCCAGTGGAATTCTATAAGACACATATAGAGACTATAGCTGTCAGGCTACAGGAGATCCTATCTGCTTCTTTTGAAGTAAATTTGTTGCCCCCCTCTATGTCCAGGGCAGTGATTGTGGTGATACCCAAGGAGGGTAAAGACCCTGAACTTTGCTCCTCGTACAGGCCCATTTCGCTCCTGAACGTGGATGCAAAGATACTTGCAAAAGTATTAGCCACCAGGCTCAACTCAGTAATCCTATCATTAGTGCATGGAGATCAGACCGGCTTCATGCCGGGCAAGGGCACTGACATTAATTTGCGGAGACTCCACACTATTCTGGCAAGCTCCAATGCTGGTAGAGCTGTGGGTGCGGTGGCCTCTCTGGATGCCGAGAAGGCCTTTGACTCGGTGGAGTGGGAATATCTATGGCTAATCCTGCACAAGTTCGGGATAGGGCCCAACTTCATACGCTGGATCCGATTGCTGTACTCTGGCCCGTCGGCCAGGATACGCACGGGTGGGGTGCTGTCACCCTCTATTCCCCTCCACCGAGGCACTAGGCAAGGCTGTCCGCTGTCACCGGCTTTGTTTGCATTAGCGATTGAGCCATTGGCGGAGACCCTTAGGAGGTCCCCAGAGGTGGGAGGCATCTCCTTTCCGCCCCTTGTCGAAAAGGTCTCCCTCTACGCGGACGATATGCTACTGTACCTTCGTGACTCTCACCAATCGCTTAGAGCGGCATTATCCATTATCGACAGATTTGGTGCGTTTTCGGGGATTAGGGTGAACTGGGAGAAATCCCTCCTATTCCCTCTGACAGATGTTCCGACATTGGCAGGTCCCCCTCTTCCCCTTAAGACAGTGTCCAAATTTAAATATCTAGGCATACAGATTCAATCTGATCCACAAAAATATTTAGTTGACAACGTTTATCCTATTTTAAATAAACTCATTCAACGGTGTGCGGTGTGGAAGACGCTGCCGTTAACCCCAGTAGGGAGAATAAATTTACTAAAGATGTCCTTCCTTCCCAAATTTCTCTACGCATTCCGCCATACCCCGGTTCCCATTCCAAACTCATTCTTCATTAAACTAGATCAAACTATTACCTCATTTGTATGGGCCGGGGCAACACCCAGGGTAGCTAAACATTTGTTGCAGCTGTCGCTCACAGAGGGAGGCCTCTCCCTCCCAAATTTTAAAAAATATTACTGGGCGGCGACACTTGTCACCGTAAGATGGTGGTTTGCTCAGGACAAAAACAACCCGGCGGTTAATTTGGAGGCTGCAATCTTAGGCTCCTATTCGGAGCTCAGCAATCTGGTCTACAGGGGCCCGAGGTATGGCCCACAAGTCACCACACCCATGAAAACGACGGTAAAGGTGTGGCAAAGGGTCTCCTCATACCTCGCCAGCAAAGGTGCTGTCTCGCCGCATACCCCACTGTGGGGTAACCCAACAATGCCGCATCTCCAATCTGTTCCAGACCCCCTGGTCTGGGCCAGGTACGAGATCCGAACATTGAGACATATATTTAAGGATGGACATCTTCTCTCCTTTACAGAGCTCAAAACTAAATATAATCTACCCCCATGGATGTTTTTCCGCTACATTCAACTAAGACACGCGGTTAGAGCGCAGTTTCCACATGGGGTTGTGCTGTCTACCCACTCAGTGGAATCCCTCTTGATAACTGATCAACTAGACCGAACGTTGTCCTCTATCTATTTCAGGCTTACATGTAAAGATACCTCCAAGATGCTTCCCCTATTTCATAAATGGCAACTAGATGTTCCGGACCTGACTGAGGAGGACTGGTCAGAAGGTTTGCAGCAATGCATCCCTTTTATGATTTCAGCAAGAGATAGATTTGTCCAACTGAAGTTCCTCCACAGAGTGTACTACACTCCCCAAAGGTTGTCTAAAATCTATCCGGGGCTGGACGACGGATGCCCCAAGTGTCGACAGTCAGTGGGGACTTTCTTTCACGTAGTATGGGCATGTCCAATCCTCCAGGCCTATTGGCGTGATGTGGTTTCGGATGTAAATGGTGTGGCGGGGCTACAATTGAAAGTAGACCCAATGGTGTTCCTTCTGGGCGTCACGGATAACCTGACAGCAGGCAAACATACCAAACTTTTTGTATTTTACGCAGCCTACTATGCTAGGAAAGAGATTCTGCTACGCTGGAAACAGCCGGACCCCCCTACCGTTGAGGCGTGGAGGGCGCAGATCAATGCAGTACTACCAATATACAAGCTTACCTACATGGGCAGAAATTGTCCCAAGAAGTTCGACAAAATTTGGGCGGGATGGGTTGCAGATCGTCATTTGGTGGTGTGAATACAGGTGATCTCTGCTTGCGAGCCCCTTTTCTCCCTCTCCCTCAATTCTGCTTTCTCCTCTTAATTTCCCCCCCTTGGTCCCTCCTGGTGTCCCTCCTTATATTCTTCTCGGCTCCTCGGGGCTTTCCTGCCTTCTCCGCTTCTCTCCCCCCCCCCCCTCCCCCCCCGGAACGGGAAAAGTTAAAAAAGGGGAAAGAAAAAACCAAACAAAAATCTTTAAGTTAAGAAGAACTCACGGGGAAAAGACTCTCTAAATAGCAATGATAGAATGTATGAAAGATAGATGTTATACTCAATGCAATTGAGAAGAAGAATTTCCTTCCTTCCTTTTTTGGATGCTAATAAAGTTTATTAATAATCGAGATAAATGTATGATCAAAGACCCAGTTATTACCCGAAATGTAATGTACACTATTTAGAAAAGTGTAATTATTCGCTGATACTTCCTGTGAAATACTGTGTTACTGTACCAACTGTAATGTGCAAATTACTCAATAAACATTTTCCGTGTTAAAAAAAAAGTAGAAGGGAGGGCTCCAAACATTGGAATTTGCAGATTTTCAGGCACATATGCAAGAAACCTAAAGCATAAACCACATGTATCATGTTTTAAAAAAATGCTAGTTACCTTGCCAGAAAACGCTGTATTAAAAAAATCTCATATTTAGGATTTAGCAGCTTCTAGCAGAATTTAGGAGCATTAGCTGCGTTTTCACAACAAAACATGCGTTGTCATTCGACAAACACACCATCGAAGCTTGGTTTTTTTACACTGAGCAAAACGATGATATCACTGCTCCTTTTACAAAGTAATATCTTAGTGTGCAAAGGCATCTGGTGCACACAAAGTTGATTTGTATGTTTTGTAGCTGTTGAGAAATATATTTCAATGAAAGTTTTTATGCCTGGAGTTCAGCTCTAACACAAAAAATAAATAATTGTTAAAGTATATCTGCATGTCAACCAGGCCTCTGTTTTTCACAAACGGATGGACCAATTTAGGGGCAGATAGTGCTTATTAATTTTTTTTTTAACCCCCTTGCCACTGCCACTGCCTAGCAGCTCTTTATGGGGCTCTGAATGTTGGGAAGTTGGCCTCCTGATCATGTGATTGACTGTCATAGCAGTCACATGATTGGAAGCTCTTGATTGTAAACAGTGACAGGGAGCTGTACGTGACAGCTCGGTCACTATGCTGGGAGCACGCAATGAGCATGCTTTCCGCACAGAGAGCGCAATGAGATATACCGCAATGCGAAGGAAGTGAAGACAGCCTTAACCAGTTTGTACCTTGCTACTGCATATATGTGCCCGGTTGGTGGAAACAGGTTAAGGCCGTCTTCACACCTATGCACCGAAGTAGTTACCATGCTTGTTTTTACCATACATTACCACAACGCACAATAACACGCCAGTGCACTGTGGTGCCATTCATTTTGAATGGTAAACCAATGAACCTTTCCAAATGCACCTAAACACAGGTGCATTGCAGATAGGAACCATCTGCATCACTACAGTTAGTAATGCCAGCAAACTTTGTGCAGGCATGGTCCAATGTTGTCATGTCAGTAAACTAGTCCAGAACAATGTAATGCAGTTGATGCTGGAGAGAGTGCATGTATTTACTGGAAGAGATCTGCAGAACTGAGCTGCAAAAGAGGATGAAAGATGGGAGAAAAACCATTGGATTTGTTTGATACACAGTGCTTTAACAAACAAAATGTGATCCAGTTAGTTTCCATGTATTTTAAGCAGTGGTTTCTGCTCGGGAGAGGATTCTAGTGATATGTCACTGACAACGGAATGATTTGCATACTTGTAATTTGAATCATAGATCAGAAAAGCTGTAACTTAATATGGGATGTACACTTTAATACACTTACTGTATGTAACTAATACAAGGCCATGTCTTTAGGGACTGATATACTATAAGGCTGAAAAACAAGTCTTTTCAACACCGCACAAAGGATTATTTTTGATTTTGCAGTCACATGGTTGTAGTGTCCACAAAGTTCCATGAGCTCATTAGTCTACTGACTTATACCTTTGTAAAACAAGACCTGTGGTATTATCCTTGGTTTCTGGCTCTGGCCGAGGCAGCAGCAGAGAGGACAGAAACATTTGTGCTCACTGAGGTGCTCCCCTGAAGGTTCTGAGCAGTGCAGGTATAGGTGCCGCCATCCCCTGTTCGAGATTCCTCAATACTCAAGACACTTTGGGACTCTTGCAGCAACTGGCCACCTCTTCTGGTCTGGGAAGTGCTCTCTCGGACATGAGGAGGTCTGCCAATCTGTAGAAGGGGGTACAACAATTTTCTTATTACTGAATGTAAAAAGTATAGTATTTATAGTATATGTATAGCCAAAACATTTGTAATGCTTTGGATAGAGTGAGGTAGGTTTAAAACCCTGCCAGGTTATTTTTTTGCTTTCTGTGTACCTTTGGGGAAATTTCCCTTCACTTTCTGTCCCAGACATGCAGCAAGAAGTTTAACAATTGTCCTCAGAACAGGTGTCCCTTCACTTCTTATTCTGGGGAGTCGGGACACCTCTAACATTTTTGGATTTCCCCTCACTTTGTTTCATGGTGATAATGATCAGCAGTACAAAAAAAGGGTGAATCTCCCCAATGGGGCAAGTAACAGCAATAAGAACCAGAAGGTCTAACTCTCCCCCATTCCCTCTCAAAACTAACAAAAACAAAACATGTTATGTCTGTGTGAAGAAAGGAAAAGAGTACTGATTACCAGCAAGGCTGTCCGCACACTGATCATCAGGGCACTGATGATCAGTGCAGCCATATCAGTGCACATTAGTCCTGCCTCATCAGTGCCCATCAGCCCCTATCAGTGCAGCCTCATCAGCGCACTTCAGTGGAGAACAAAAATTACTTATTTGCTAAATTTTATAACAGAAACTAAGAGAAACTTTTTTTTTTTCAAACTTTTTTGTTCTTTTTTTTTTTTTTTTAGCAAAAAATAAAAACAAAAAAAACTGTAGTTTTTAAATACCACCAAAGAAAGCTCTATCTGTCTTAAATAAAAGAAAAAATGTCATATGGGTACAGTGTTGCATGACCGCACAATTGTCATTCAAAGTCCGACAGCGCTGAAAGCTGAAAATTGGCCTGGCAGGAAGGGGGTGAAGTGCCCACTAATGAAGTGATTAAATGCATGTAAATGCAACTCAGTAAGAAAAAACATAACTAATACCTAAAAAATGGACTGAAAACTTGACAAATGAGTTCTTTGAAGAGAATCCAGAAGGAGGTTAGGGGACCACGCCGCTTGACATGAAACCAAGAGCTAGGCAAGATGGAAAGCTGAGCTGGCATCTCCAGCGGATGTTTAGTATCAGGTAACCAACAGTTTTAATTACTTGGCTGATTACGAAAACCTTAGCACCCAAACCAAATGTATCTACGTTTCCTGTTGGAACAGAAGTGGAGAAAATATTGAAACAATGCAAATTTTCTGTAAAATGATGAAGGACTAGAGAAGCGATGGTGAATCTATCGCACATGTGCTACAGCTGACACAGAGAGCCCTCTCTGTGGGCACACAAGCTAAGTCGCCGGATCGCTACCCCCTGGCAGCCGAACCTCGGAATTTGTTTATATGCATCTGTATTTCTGCACATCAATGTGTTCCTCCTTATGTATCAGTGCATATTGTCACACAATTTTCCCCTACACAGGGCTGTGGTTACTTTGCCTTTGCTTGGCTGGTTACCTGGGGATTGGGGAGTGTCTCCGCTGTGGGGCTGGATTGTCTCCACCCATCACACCCGGAGTCCCCCCATCTGGGGGATTCTGTCAGTGGATTGGTGGAACCGCGCGTGTGCACTGGTGGGCTTGGAAGGCATGGCGCAAGCTGTTGGGGCATCACCATGTGCTCCAGGCTCGGCTGGTCCCGAAGCCACCTCTGCGCATGCGCGGTAATCCCCTGTGCTGAGCGCAGGCGTCTGGCGCCATATTTAGGTCCCCAGGCAGGCTGTATTCACAGCGATCAAAAAAATAAAATAAAAAAACAATAATACAGTGCATACAGTCCAAAATGAATATTAGTGACTGACAATGAAAAAACACATAAAAAAATAAATAGTCCAAAATTTTATATAAAGTACTCGGCACTCCAAAATCCTCAAAACAGTGCTGAAGTGCTTCAAGTAAACAAGCCGTGCAGTGTGCCGCACTCCCCTCTCGTATCCCCACTCACCAGAGAAAATAGACTCCCAGCTTTTCAGTCTGGGGGTCAAGCTTGCTTGTGTCTGGTGTTGGGAGTACCAGGTCTCTTAGTGCTTCTTTAGTAAGGTCTCCAAAGTACTGCTTTTTGGGGCAGCAGAAATATCCACCAGGCTCAATTAAAAAAAACCACAGCGATTTGCCTTGAAGGACACCATTGGGACACCAGTAGAAGCCACTTCTATTTACCAACAGGTAATTACCATTTCCATCTTGGATGTAGGTTGCCATGGTCCACATATATAGTATATTGATTGCGTAATTCATGAAACGCACCAACGCTCATGAAGATGAACCCCATTACTGTCAATGGCCTTGCCCACACCTGAGCGTTCCGTCATTTGAAAAAGCACCAAAAATTTTTTTTGGGCAGAATCGTACGTTTTTGGTCCCTTAGGGCTCATTCAGAGGGTTGATCAGTCCCATCCTCTGTACAGAGCCGCTGGCAGGTTTAATTCAGTGTTGGCACTTTTAAATAAATGAAGTTGGTTTTTTGTTGAAGTTTGGGCACTCTGGCTCAAAAAGGTTCACCATCACTGGACTAGAGCCTCTGAGGTGACTACGTCTGTGTTTGTCTTCCTGTTACAGAAAACTGTTCCCCTAATTTCTTCATAGGTCACAGAGGCAGGAAGTGAAGTGAATCTCCCCAACAGTGTCACAGACAGCTATACAAAATTTGACTAAATTGTTTACTCTTCAATAGCCTAGTCTTATAAAAAGAGATTTTATTCAATTCCACCAAAACAGTAAAAGATTTAGTTAAAATGATCTGCTTGTAAGAAAAACAGTCCAAGTTGACTCAAGCACATTACACTGTAAGCCTGATTTTAATTTTAAAGTATATACAAAGGAAAATCTTTTTTATGTTTTGAATAGACTGGGGAAGAATTAGACAATTATCCTAAATTGGAAGGAAGCCTCACCAACAGGACATGGGCAACAAAAATTATACCTAATAAGAGTTTGAACCCTTCTTTGCTCTATCCAAAACAAACAAAAAAAATGTATTAAGTTCCAGCACCTCTTGGATTTATTTATTTTTTTATTGCTGTCTATTGACCTTTGTTGCCTAATTTCTTGTCTTGTTGTCATATAGCCAAAATGTGAGGGGAAAGCTCACAATGGAGTCACATATTGCAATAAAAGTCTTGCAAAGGTTTTTACTTCTCCCCAAGTGAAAAAAAACAAGCGTGGTCTCTAGTTCAGCCTTAAATGAAATTAGGGATTTATACTAACAGATGAGATTTACAATGGATGAATAGATTGGTGGACAGTAGAAAAAATAATTCAAGTATTATTGAATAGATAGATAGATAGATAGATAGATAGATAGATAGATAGATAGATAGATAGATAGATAGATAGATAGATAGCGCAATGCATAATATTAAAGCTTCTAACAAAAGCATACAAAGCCATCCACAAATAGCCCTTAGCTGCATCACCAACCCTGTCCCAAAATATTACCTAAACCGTCCTCTTTGCTCCTCCCAAGAGCTCCTGCTCTTTAGCCCATCTGCAGCCCCCCCAATGTTTCTCTCCAGGACTTCTCTAGAACTTCTCCCTACCTCTACCCCAACCCACTTAGCTATATGTCCTACTCTATCCACCTTCAGGCAATCCTTGAAAACGTATCTCCTCGGGAGGCCTAAACCCCCACCATCTAACCACTGAAAGTTTACTTTTTCCATCAGGTCTTCCCTCACAAAATAATGCCTTCTGTATCACTTTCCTTTCCCTTTAGATTGTAAGCTCTCACGAGCAGGGCCCTCCTAACCCTCCTATTTTGAAATGTATTGTAACTGTATTGTCTTCCCTATGTAATGCACTGCACAACTGCTGGTGTTATATAAATCATGTAAATTAATAATAATCATATTAATATATGCATAGAATTGTTGGTAAATGATCTATTTAAATAAGGATAGAAGTAAACACTAGAACATTTATAATATAGCACAAGAACAATGATTCCAGGACTGCCTCTTACCTTCTGCCCGGGATAAGCCCAGGTGAAATCTACGCCAATGTCCAGATCACCCAGAACAGTGCAAGTGACAGCAAAATTATCTCCAGCTCGAAATGACTTCACCGATGCTTCAATTGTAGGTTTAGGTGGAGCTGATGGATCTGAAACAGTATGCAAATACATATTAAAAACCTGCTGAATTGTGGAGAATTATCCTCTGCAACGTGCTTCAGGATTTTGGATCAGCTGGCTGAAACTCCCTACAGTCTCTGATATTTTATTTTTATTGGACTTGGGTTTGACCTTGTAAAAATGCATGCCAAATGTTTCTAGATACCAAAGGGTGCCTCAGTAGTTCAGACAGTGAACTTGTACTTTAGGCCGCATGCACACTGGGCGTTTAGAACTGGTGAATGAGACTCTAACATTTTAGTGTGGGTGGAAGACGCAGATGCACCATCAAGCCCCGCTGTCAGCAACTTGTTAAACTCTACTAGAGGCTGACAGTTGCTGCAGCTGTATGAACTGGACTGTACTCCGAGCAGTACTAAAGGTAAGGGCAAGCAGTCTACATTTTAGCCCCATCCAGCTTCAGCAACTTTCAGCCTCTCAAAGAGCTTTACAGGCTACCAGTAAGAGGGCTGGATGGTGCATCTGTGCCTTCCACCTGCACTTAAACGCTAGAGCAGTGGTGTGGCCATTTGTCTTTATCTGGCCCATGGGGCACTGTTCCTTCCTCTGATATGAGGCACTATTCCTTCCACTGACACCAAAGATGAAGCACCGTTTCCATTGACACCAACAATGGGACACTATTCCTCCCACTGACACCAATGATGGGGCACTATGCCTCCCATTAATACCAATGATGGGGCACTATTCCTCCTCCTACAGACCACAGGAGCTATGTAATTTATTTACTCCAACAGACCACCAAGCTTGAGACTACCACTGATGTTGGGGCTCTTTCACTCCCACAGACCACATTCTGGCCCCCCTGAAGTATGAAAGACAGTAAACTGGCCCTTTGTTTAGAAGGTTTGGAGACGCCTGCGCTAGAGTCTCATGCACTGAGACTAAAAAGAGGTCTCCAAACTCTTCAGTACCAGGGTTGCAATGTATATTTTGCAAATACTCTCAGCCCAGAAAAAAACAAACAGTTTTACAAATAATTAGGTACATGTAATCTTGCTTTGTAATCATCAGTGCCCGCCCGTACATCAGTTTCCCCATCATAGTGCCCCTTTACATCAAGGTACCCATCAGAGCCCCCTCCCCCCATGCATCAGTGTCCCCATCAGAGTTTTTGTTACATCAGGGTACCCATCATAGTCCCCCTTTACATCAAGGTACCCATCAGAGCCCCCTCCCCCCATGCATCAGTGTCCCCATCAGAGTTTTTGTTACATCAGGGTACCCATCAGAGTCCCCCCTTATATCAGTGTCCCCATCAGAGTCCCCCTTTACATTAGTTTTACCATTATTATTATAATACACGATTCATATAGCGCCAACAGTTTACGCAGCTCTTTACAATGTAGAGGGGGTACAGCATAATTACAGTACAGTTCAATACAAAAGGTACAGGAGGGCCCTGCTCATAGAGCCTACATTCTAAAGGGAGGGGGTGGTGGTACAAAAGGTAATAGATGTGGGAATGATTTGATAGGGGTGGCTCAGGGACAGTTGTTAGGTGGGTGTGGGGTAGGCTTCCCTGAATAAGTGAGTTTTCAGGGATCTCCTAAAGGTGGACAGGGTAGGGGCTGATCGGATATACCGGGGAAGGGAGTTCCAGAGGATGGGAGAGGCTCTGGAGAAGTCCTGTAAGAGAGCATGGGAGGAGGTAACAAGGGAGCTAGAGAGCAGGAGGTCCAGGGAGGAGCGGAGGGGACAATTTGGGAGATATCTGTAGATGAGGTTGGTGATGTAGCTGGAGGCGATGTTGTGTATGGCCTTGTATGTTATGGTTAGCATTTTGAATTTTATACGGTGGGGTAGGGTAAGCCAGTGAAGGGATTGGCAGAGAGGGGCGGCAGTCACTGATCGATTAGTGAGGTGTTTTAGTCTAGCAGCAGCATTCATAATAGACTGAAGGGGGGATAGCCTGCATAAGGGTAGGCCATTAAGTAGAGAGTTGCAGTAGTCAAGGCGGGAAATAATCAAGGAGTGAATAAGTTGCTTTGTGGTGTCATTAGTCAAGAAGGGTCGAATTCTGGAGATGTTGGTTAAGGTGGCAGGATTTAGCCAGTGATTGGATATGGGGGCTGAAGGAGAGGTCAGAGTCAAGGATTACACCCAGCACCCTGGCTTGTGTGTGTGGAGGGACCAATGGTTGTGTTGTTGATCTTAATGGTAAAGTCATGGGGGGACTGGGAAGGAGGAAATATAACAAGCTCAGTTTTAGAAAGATTGAGTTTGAGAAAGAGGTGTGACATCCATACCGATATGTCATTCAGTAAGTTTGAGATCCGTGAGGAGATGGAGGGGGTGAGTTGAGGAGTGGAGAGATAGATCTGGGTGTCATCGGCGTAGAGGTGGTATTGGAAGCCATGAGAGGTTATCAAGGTTACCATCAGAGTTACCACTTACATCAGTGTCACCATCAGTGTCTCCCCTACACCAGAGTCGCTGTCAGATTCCCCCCCTTATATCAGTGTCCCCAGCAGAGCTCTCCCATACATTAGTGTCCCCATCAGAGTCCCCTTTTCCTGTTTTATTCAGTTCACTGCGTGGCTGAATAAAAATGTGTAACAGCAGGGTGGGAGGTGGTGTAGGTTTATTTTGTCCTCCTGTGAATGCAGAGGCAAGCAAGCCATTGATTGCTGAGACACCAGCCGCCCTAGCAACCAATGAAAGAGCACAGTGGGGGAAAGAGGACTGCACTGTAGATTGCCCTGGAAAATGCATTCCTCATGCCGGTGTTCTGCCGAGAAAGTTCCCCTCGGCGGATAAGGACCCCCCTCTACTGCGCAGGCGCAGCGCTTGCGCAGTAGGAGCCGGTGGAAATAGCCGAAGCCGAATACAATAGAAATCAGCTGCACACGGCGCCTGCAAGAGGGCCCCTCGCCACGCTTCGGGCACGGCCTTGCTTCGCTCGGCACTTTTTTATTCTCCCTCTAGGTCCACTTGGATGGTGGGGCTTCAACCTGGACCTAGGGCGCAGGCGCCGTGTACAGCTGATTGAAGTTTTTCATCTTCGGCTATTTTCGGCGGCTGCTAGTCGTTCGTACTGCGCAAGTGCTGCGCCTGCGCAGTACGGGGGGTCCTTATCCGCCAGGGGAACTTTCTCGTCAAGACACCGGTACTTGCCCCAGGTATGTGCTGGGAGTCAGAGACAGGCGCTCACTAGCTATGCAGCCATCTGGGTGCTAGCTGTGGGGTTGAGTGGGCGTGTGCCAAGGGGAGGGGGGCGCCTTGTTTGACATCACAGCCTGTGTTACAGGGAATCTAGGAAGATAGGATATACATGTACTTTGTCCCATTGGGAACTGAATACTATAAAGAAAAGTGATACTTCTTTATAGAAGAAGAGATGTTTTCCGATTGCACTTTTTTCATGACAGTTATCCAATAATTGGCCAGCTTGATTATTGACATAAAGGGTGCAGTGTATAAAAAAAACTGTTCCATAAATTCTGTATGCCTACAGCACAAAAGGCCAAATGCTACCCAGGTTATTCTTGTTTTTCAAATGTGGATTGGCACTGAGCAGGCGAGAGAGTGTATTTCAACGTGGCACATACTATGACAATTTTTTTTTTCCGATGAAAAAAAGGGACATGAAACACAAAACATGAAAAAACATGAAACACACCACAAACCATGAAAAATATAATTTACAATTTTTTTTTTATCCTTTCCTTACCTCCTCCTATGGAGTACTGGCACTCTCCCCTCTATCTTCCCTCAGAAAGCCGTGCTTTCTGTTCAGATGCCACTCCTGAGCTGGACTATGTGCGTCCATAGACACACACATAGCACAGTTCGGCCACGCCCCCTGCTCTCTCCTCACAGGATTTGACTGACAGCAGAAGGAGCCTATGGCTCCCACTGCTCCTTGTGTCTCCTTTGAGACCAGGAAGAGAAGGAATGGTGATACAGCCAGGAGAGCACTAGATCAGTGAGAGTAGCCAGGTAAGTATGCATTAAAGTTTAAAATGGTTAGACTTTAGAACCACTTTAAACTCAGTGATTATTATTACAAAATGTATTTTCTTTATACATCTGGTTCAAAATAACCTATGAAAAGGCTTTAGTCCTATACAATTCTCCTTGAAGTTGGGTAATACTTTAATGCAGGGTGGATTTGATTTAAATCAAGTCAATTTAAATCACGATTTAAAGCACTAGTAAAAAGGCTTGATTTAATTCAACTCGATTTAAATCATAATTTTTAAAGAGCAACTGTCATCTCTGTGCCGCAGTGGCTCCTCCTCTGACCCGCTGTTGACTCGCCGACAGTCCCATTCACTTTAATGGGACGGCTGGTGATGCGGCAGTGACACAACAAGGTGAGGGATATGGCGGCAGCAGGAGAGTGGATGCCCGCTAACTGGCACTGCCATGATGGATCTGAAATGACAGGTGCTCTTTAAATGTAAGGACTCATTCTTGCTGGTAGTTAGAATCTTTAATCTTTGCAAACAAAATGAAGGTTTCCTATTTAGGCTAGTAAGCCATCAGGTTAGTAAAACAGCGATATCCAAACGGATTCAATCATACAGTTTGTAGTGTACATAGATTTGCAAAACAATGGGATAAAAGAATATTCCCAAACTTTGTTTTATCTCATGGTTACTGTGAAATTGTGTGAATGCATCAATGCAGTGCATGTTCTCTCAGCTTGCAGAGCTTGGATTCATTGAATGAGTTTACCAAAAATGTAAATATTGCAGAATGTACAGCCTCATATTACATAACTAAGCTCCATTTCATGCTGAAAAAACTAAATTATTAATGTGTCTTAAATAGAAAACTATCTTTAGATTTTTACTCCAAAAGTATTTTATTAAAATGAATTTGATAAAAATCAATCTAAATAAAAAACATTTGATTTTTTTTTTTTTTTTTTAATTCTTGATTTTTATCCACCCTGCTTTAAGGGCTAGTTTACACTTGCTTCAAAACAAGGCTTCGGATAGGCTTTTTTAAATCTCCCTGAACGCTAGTCAAAGCTCCTGTCACTAAATAAAATGGTTAGCGTACAGTCCTGTTTACAGCTTGCTTTTGCTTGGTGCTTCGATGAGCCTTTGGTGGGGCTTTGAAGACCCACTAAAGTGACAGTGGGTATCATTTTTGAAGTGAAGCCGAAACAAAGCAAAAGCAAGGTGTAAACAGGACTGTAAGCTAATCATTTTTATTAGTGACAAGAGCTTTGACTGGCGTTCAGGGAGCTTTAACAAAGCCGATCCGAAGCCTTGTTTTGAAGCAATTGTAAACTAGCCGTTAATGTGTGTTGAAGACTAAGCAAGTGTAAATGAGCCCTTAAACTTTTTTTTTTTTTTTTGCATCTGATCAAAAAGAGGGACAACTGGGGAGGAAAGAGGTACAAAAGGTATGGAATCTAAAAGAGAAAATGTCAGTTGGGCAATATGGTGCCCATTTATTGCTACTTAACACAGATTCTATACAGCAGGTCATTTGATGTAAATGATTCATATACACCAGGGGTCTCCAAACTGCATCCCGCGAGCTGTATATGGCCTTTATCCGGCCCTTGGGGCACTATATCTCCCACTGACACCAATTGTGGGGCACTATTTCTTCCACTAACACCAGCAATGGGGCACTATTCCTCCCACTGACACCAGCAATGGGGCACTATTCCTCCCACTGACACCAGCAATGGGGCACTATTCCTCCCACTGACACCAGCAATGGGGCACTATTCCTCCCACTGACACCAGCAATGGGGCACTATTCCTCCCACTGACACCAGCAATGGGGCACTATTCCTCCCACTGACACCAACAATGGGGCACTATTCCTCCCACTGACACCAGCAATGGGGCACTATTCCTCCCACTGACACCAGCAATGGGGCACTATTCCTCCCACTGACACCAGCAATGGGGCACTATTCCTCCCACTGACACCAGCAATGGGGCACTATTTCTCCCACTGACACCAGCAATGGGGCACTATTCCTCCCACTGCTACCAGAAATGGGGCACTATTCCTCCCACTGACACCAGCAATGGGGCACTATTCCTCCCACTGATACCAGCAATGGGGCACTATTCCTCCCACTGACACCAGCAATGGGGCACTATTCCTCCCACTGACACCAGCAATGGGGCACTATTCCTCCCACTGACACCAGCAATGGTGCACTATTCCTCCCACTGACACCAGCAATGGGGCACTATTCCTCCCACTGACACCTGCAATGGGGCACTATTCCTCCCATTGACACCTGCAATGGGGCACTATTCCTCCCACTGACACCTGCAATGGGGCACTATTCCTCCCATTGACACCAGCAATGGGGCACTATTCCTCCCACTGACACCTGCAATGGGGCACTATTCCTCCCACTGACACCAACGATGGAACACTATTTCTCCCACTGACACAAATTATGTATTTTTTTTTTTTATTTGCACTGACCACCAAGCCTATGGCATTGTTTACTCCTAACAATGCCAGGGCATTTTCTACTTCCACTAGCTACAAAGGGCAGTAAACTGGCCCTTTGTTTTGACAGTTTGGAGACCCCTGAAATAAACAATAATTTCTAAAAACTTACTGCGGTTCTTCTATAGGACGAAAAACTGCTGAACCAATACAGGAACCAATGTATTCATTCTTAAAGTGGTTGTAAACCCTTTACAACCACTTTATACAACAGGCAAGCCTATAAACCTGCACGGTTTAGGAGATACCCCCTGTATTTGCATGTGCACATGCGCACTTAAGCAAACTGAAGCAACGGCACATACGTACCGTTGCTTCAGTTGTTCTGTGCCGTTACCGGCGGTTCCGATGCGCATGCGCGGGAGTGACATCATCGCGGCTCTGGCCAATCACAGCACCGGAGCCGTGATACCTGGAAGTAACTCCCCGAAGAGATGTCGGCCGCTGGAGCGGTGAATGAGGACCGCTGCGGGGGCTTCGATCTCAGGTAGGTAATTCATAATGAGCTAGTATGCTATGCATACTAGCTCATTACGCCTTTGTCTTGCAGGTTTGTTTTTTAGAATTTTTTTAAAGGGTTTACAACCACTTTAAGACCTATTAAACAGGTGCTGTTCTAATATATACAATACAGATGCAGGCGGACAAGCACAGTAACCCTGCCTTTTTATTACATAGCCAATATAATAAGGAACTAACTCCAATAGTGTGTGTCTTGCTGCAAACAACTCTAAAAAAATGTCTCACATTAGACCTGTGGATACTGTAAACAGGGAGTACCAGATTTATTAGTCATCTACTATTAGGCAGTTTTTGATAGAGGAATCTGGCTGTGTACAGTATTATAGTAAGCATTATTTGGAGAGAACTGAAAAGGAAAAATCCACCTTATACAGAACCCTTTATGATAAATAGCCATGAACAGGGCCAGGCTACTTCTTTTTTCTGTGAAAAGGGAGCCACCTGGTGGAGCTATTGGGGATTATGCCATGTAGATAAATCATAAGCAGATGCTGCAATTCTATTTGTTTTAGCACGGTAGATCCAATGGTATTAAAGAGTTTAGAAATAACAATGTCCAAAATTTTGAGGTCTACATAAGATGACAATTGTGGTTTGTATATATTGTTTTTCCTGTCACTGAGACTGACACCCTAGGCGCTGGAGGGACATCTCTTCTGCTTTAACCAAACCTAAAGCCAAACTTTTTTTAATTGGAGTGGGAAAGGGTTAGACCCTCTGTCAAGTTTTTATTGTTGTCTGTGTTCTCATTGGGGGTACCCATGCACTGTGTAATGATGACCATTGTCACCAAAAAAGTGAGGTGAAATCCAGAACTTTAGAGTTGCCCCTAGGTCAAAATGTAAAGATAAATCTTTCAATGGAGCACCTGCTCTGGAGAGAGGGGAATTCCTGTCTAACTTCCTTTTGTATCTTTGGGCCTGGAAATGGTACAAAGACAGCAGAAAAATTACATGGCAAGGGGTTTAACCCTTCCCTAGTCTATCCAAAACAAAAAACAAAAAATTGGGCTATACATAAACTTTGGGCTGTATTTCTAATAATATTGCATAGTTATCCATCCAGTTAAACTGTTGGTACGTTTGTTCTGTGCAAATTGGGCAAAATTGAATGTCCTCCATCTATTTTCTCTATAGGTCAAATGTTATTCATTCATAAAATATAGAGTGGTTTGGAAAATATGGTATAAAGGCTCACTAGATGGAGTGGAAAATCGCAAATTATTTTCCAACCTCTTCAGCTACATCTAGCAACCATAATGCGATCATTTCCTGAACCACTCTATTTTTTCACTTTCAATACATTTTTATTAGAAAGTTTTAAAATACAAACAGTCATTTGGCAATATGTGCACATGTATACAATAAGGAAAAAGAGAGACGCTGCGCAGCTTCTCTCTTTTTTCTTATTCAATTTATTGTGTTTATCCCACATCAAGCTGCTGCTTTCACACATTTTTTTCTATATGTTATTTTCTGATATAATTTACATTAATCCTAGCGCGGTTTCCTTTTTTTTGACATGTATACAATACCCAGGTAATTACAAAAGCCAAGGTACGAGATAACACCAAGTTATAATTAGGTAGGATAGGAGTCGATAGATATATTGGAAGATGAATTAGTGGTAAATAAGCAAGGAATAAATGTCTTGAAGTTATGTATGTGGTTGGCTACATGCAGGTCTGGAGGAAGTTTGGAGCCTGTGGGGGACATGGTTTGCTGTAAGGCTAGAAAAAGTAAGAACCAGGAAGCCCATTTGGCAAAAGAGTAGGAAAGTATGAATTAAAGGAGCTGTAGTAGTGAGAACGATAGGTAGGCAAAGATGAAAGAGTAGGAAACCAGGATAGAAATCAGTGTCTTGGGCTGAACAAGGGAAGTAAAAGGTAGGAAGGGGAGTACATCAAGGCCTCTCAAGAAGGAGCTTAGAGCTCCATACTTACAAGGCAAACCACTCTATTTTTGATAATAAATAACATTTGACCTGTAGAGGAATGGGATGGAGAACATTTGATTTTGCACTAATAGCAGTTTCACTGGATAATTATATAAGTACACCCTGTAAGTTAGATAGGGACCTTAGATTGTAAGCTTCTTGAGGGCAGGGACTAATGTGAATGTACAATATATATGTAAAGCACTGCGTAAGTTGATGGCGCTATATAAGTACCTATACAAAATAAATTCCTTCTTTTTTAACTTGAAAACCATAAAAGTTTTTTCAAAATCTTTTCTCTTACAATATTTTTTTTCATCAGAACATTGTGAGATCTTCACTAAGAGCACTTACAGTGTACATAGATCAACATATACTTGGTGGACATCTGGCGAAGGTTATCGAACTCTGCGATACAATACAGAGAACCGGCAAGAGAAAGCTGTGGTTGATATATGACGAATCCCTTCTTCTGGTCAAAGGAGATCTTTACCCCATCCACCGGGATCTGCTCTGGTGGGAATTCTCGATGTAAAGTCACTTTAGCCAATGGGTTGGTGACCTGGCAGGGCAGCAGAGCTGGTTGTCTTGTGCGCATCTGGACAACCACATAATAATCTTCAGTTGGGACAAAGAGCTCCTGGGGATCTACAAAAGAACAGAACGAAAGCATCATATCTGATTATTCCAAGTATCAGTGCAATGCTTACAGAAAAATCATATCACCATGAAATAAAAAATTAGATTCCGGCATACCAAACATACTAAAAATTCAGTTCTACACACTCAAGAGTCTTTGTCATTGAGGGGTGAACAGACAAGGTGGCCTTTGCACCTAATTTACCAATATTTCACCCAGAAACACCAAGTCACATCCCAGAGGCAACTGCAAAAATGAAATGTGTGAAATCTGTTTTTTTTAAAAATAGGACACAGTCCATGCTCATACGCCATAAAAATATTTGTTGTAGCTTGCCATGTTGCCATATAATGAAATAATCCCTATTTATTGTCCTGTGTTGGCTCAGCACTCTTAAAGCTGGAATTTAGGTATGGCAATTTTTCCATAGTTACATTGGTCCAGCTAGGTAAGTGCCATACCTATGGGATCCTCATGGAAGCCAGAAATCACTGTAAGGCCTCATACACACTGGACGTTAAAATAACGTTATAAAAACGCCAATAGCTTTGCCGTGAGTTTATCAACGTTTTTGAAATAGCATTTTTTAGCGGTTTTCCATATTAGCGTTTTTGAAACTTTTTTTTTTTTTTCAATAGATCAGAAACGTTAAAAGACACTGGTGAGACATGTTTTTGGCGTATATCAGCGTTTTTTAACGTTAGATCGTTTTTATAGCTGAAAAACTCCTCTCAGAACGCACTAGTTTTGGGGTTTTTTTTACAGCCAAAAAACACCCCAGCCAAAAACTGCTGATAACAGCCTATGTGTGCATGGACACATAGGATAACATGATGGGGAGTTTATTGACTGTAGAAAAAATCGTCTGAAGCCAAAAACAGCAGCTGTAAAAACATCCAAAAATGTCCAGTATGAAAGAAAAGAGAATGATCCCAGATGGCATCTGCAGTACACCTGAAAAATATAATTAACATATACAGTGGCGGCCCGTGCATTGTGGGCGCCTCCCCCCTATCCATGCACCGGCCCCTTTCAGGTGGGGGTGTTTTTTTTTTAAGCACGTGATTAGAGCCAGAGGCTCTAATAGGCTTCAAAAAAAGGGTGGGCTCGGGGCGCACTCTCCCAATTGTGTGACCATAGCGAATTCATTTTTGCTATTTTCACTCTACAGTGCCTCCCGCCAATCAGGAGGCAGCACTGGGGCACTATTCTTCCCACTGACACCAGCACTGGGGCACTATTGATCTTTTATTAAAAGAATCAAGCAACCAATTTTATACAAAAGTAAAAAACAAAACCATAGTACAAAACTTCAACAGAAATCCAAGGAATACACATCCATGTTCAGAATATATACAATATATACATAATCCACTACCAAAATTATTTACATAAAGCAGCAGAGAGGGCCTAAGAGGCACAACCCATCACCTATGTACGCAGCCATTTATCAAAAATTAATCCAAAAAAAAAATAATCTAGGGTGATAAGAGACAGACAGCCACACCCGGGAAAGAGACTCCTGGCAGTCAGGGAGGCTTGAAACCCCTCCACGCCTTCAACCAAGCCCCCTGACTCCGCTTGTCTCTCTCAAGTACCCGAATCTTCTCCACCTCATGCAAAATGTCATACACCACCACCTGAACAGGAAGGATTTTACGCCGAATGCAGACCTGACACCGTGCGTTCCAAGTGAAATAACGGACTACTAGGCTAACTAGAAAAAGTGTATCTAAACAAAAAACCCCACCAGTATTGAATGCTCCGTACACCCACTCAGCATAACCCAGCCTGGAGAGGAAAGGGACACCGAGGGCCCGTCCCACCTGTTTGTACACCTCTATGTTAAAAGGACAATGAAGCAGAAAATGGTCCATAGTCTCCTCCTCACCTGCACACTCCTCCCGAGGACAGCTACGATCCACCCCACTGCGGAATTTCAAATTGCCCCTAACATAGAGTCTCCCATGGAAGCACAACCAGGCCAGATCCCTGAATTTAGGGGGTACTCTGTCCAAATTAATAAGTCTTAACCCTGCCCTCAAAACTGGGCCTGGGCAATCCCTTAAGGCCAGTGGGTCATGAAAGACTTCGCTCAAGACTCGACTCATAAGGACTTTCCTCGGAACCGATCTGAGATCTTCAGCCGACAATCGCCACTGCCGTAGTAACTTCAGGCACGGAGCGACATAGGCTGGTAGCTGACCACGATGACCCCTGAGATTCTTCACTTGGCCACCTTCTTCCCAAAGTCGTAGAAAAGGCCTAAACCAAGATCTAAATATGCCTGCCCATCCAGGAGGTTCCACTGCAAGCATATTACCAATATTAAACTTGAGAAAAAGCAGTGAAAAGAAAAGAACTGGGTTGACCATACCTAAGCCACCCTCCCTCCTGGATAGATAGGTGACATTCCTCTTGATGGGGTTCAGTCTGTTCCCCCACAACATCTGGAAGAACACACTACTGACCCTAGCATAGAGAGACACTGGCAAGATGCAGACAAAGCTGACATACAAGAAGATCGGAATCAGGTAAGTCTTAATCAGATCAACCCTTTCCCTCATAGATAACTTCCATCTCTTCCAGCTGACCACCTTAGTATTGGCAATTTCCAGTCTGCCTTCCCAGTTTTTGAGGCCATAATCGCCAGGTCCAAATTCAATGCCTAAAATCTTAATTCTTTCCTGGGGCACTGGAAAGGTGTCCGGGAGATCAAACCCCTCACCTTCCTTTCCCATCCAGAAAACTTCACTCTTTTCCTGATTGATCTTGGAGCCTGATGCTTCAGAATACCGTGATGTCAGAGAGACCACCTCCTCTGCTTCATCCGCCCCAGTGACAATCACCGACACATCGTCCGCATAGGCAACAACCCTCAAAGGCGGCTCACCCGGAAGCCCCACTGGCACCCCACACAACATGCCGCTCTCTAGCCTCCTGATGAAGGGGTCGATTGCAAACACATAGAGCAGGGGACTCAGGGGACAACCCTGGCGCACCCCGGAGCCAACCTCAAAGGACTGCCCAACCCAACCATTAACAAGAGGAAAGCTCTCTGCCCCCTCATACAAGACTTTTAACCAATCGACAAAACCACCCGGCAGACCGTACTTACTAAGGAGCAACCACAGGTACTCATGGTTAACACGATCAAAAGCCTTTGCCTGATCCAATGTCAGCAAATACTTTCCCCAGCCTGCAGCCCTGCACCGCTCCAAGGCCTCCCGGACAGCTAAAACTGCTGTGAAGGTGCACCTACCCTGGACCGAACAGTGCTGATGGCGAGAAAGCAAAGACTCTGCTACTGACGATAGGCGCCAGAAAATGATCTTTGCCAGTATCTTTCTATCGACATTAAGAAGGCTGATGGGGCGCCAATTCTCAACCATCGAAGGATCTTTACCCTTTGAAAGAAGAATCACAGCTGAGTGCCTCATGGAAGAGGGAAGTACCCCCTCAGCAAGGCAACTGTTAAAAACCTCTACCAAATGTGGGGCCAGAATAGACTTAAAAGCTTTGTAAAACTCAGCCGTCAAGCCATCCGGTCCAGGTGACTTTTTGATGGCAAGCTGTTCAATTGCCCTTATCACCTCTTCAACTGTGATCTCCTCTGTCAAATTCATCAATGGGACATCTTCATCATTTAGACCTGGAGTAGAGTCCAAAAAGCTTTCCATCTTGTCACGGTCAAGCTCTTTCCTCCCAAGAAGGTCAGCATAAAAGGACCTCACGACCTCCAGAATCCCTGACCTGGACTTTGTCAAGGAACCTGTACTGTCCTTAAGGCCAACGACCGTTTTAACAGCTACACCTTGTTTGCAGTTCTGGCAAGGGTCAGGCGAGTGGTACTTCCCATAGTCCCTCTCCAGAACCAAAGAGGCATGCCGGTCATATTGACACTTCCTGAGAAGGAGTTTCACTTCGGAGATTGCCCCAGGATCTCCTCCTCTCGAGACAAGAATATCCAGCTTCCTCCGTAAACGTTGGTAGGTCATGTATTTATTAAACTGCTTTCTATTGGCTAGGCCCCTGAAGAATCCAGCAATCCTCTTTTTGGTCAGCTCCCACCACTCAGCCTTGCTGCTACAAAAGTCCAGGATGGTCACCTGTGCCTGAAAGAATTCCTCAAAGGATTGTCTAACACGTTCTTCCTTGAGTAGAGTCGAATTCAATCTCCAGATGCCCTTGCCCCTCTGAGGGACGTCTGAAGCATTCAGGACTACAGATAGCATACAGTGATCAGAGAACTCTACTGCCTGCACCACTGGGGGTGAGAAAGCAGAGGTCTCCTTCAAAAAAAACCTATCTATTCTACTCTGACTATTACCTCGATGAAAGGTGAACCCAGTGTCATCCGGGAGGTGCTTAATGTGCACATCCACAAGACCAGCATCCCTAACCATACTATTTAAAAAAACGCTATCATATCCCAGCCTGTCCTTGAAGTCCTTCCTGTCCTTGGGCCTAGTTACTGTATTAAAGTCACCTCCAAAGACCACTTGCCGGGATGTAAAAAGAAATGGCTTGATCCTTGTAAAAAGGCATTTCCTGTCCCACTTTGTGTGCGGCCCATAAACATTAATTAGGCGCAGGTCCTGCCCTCCCACAAGGACGTCTAAGACCATACATCTCCCAATCTCCACCTCAATAACCCGCCGGACAGTTACCATGCCGGTTTTAAACAACACCGCCACACCGCCGTAAGGCTCGGCCGCAAGAGACCAGTAAGATGGACCATACCTCCACTCTCTCTTGGCCATATGAATATCTGCCAAGGAGGTGAGCCTAGTCTCTTGCAAAAATAAAATTTCAGCATCTAATTGGCTGAACAAAAAGAAGGCCATAGAACGAGCTCTTACTGACTTAATGCTGGCGACATTTATTGTCACCACTTTTAACGGAGGGGGAACCGCCATTTGGGTTATTGGGTGGTTTGCTTCTTAGCTCCCCTCTGCTGCTCATCACCAGAAGCCTCACTCTTTCTTGAGGCCGCCTCAAACTCCATTTCGGAATCAGAACTTCGCTCCGAAGAAGCTCCAGATGAAGAGATATCCCAATTAGAGGACCTATACCGGTTGGAGACAGGCACTGGAGCCTGTTCTGTCCTCACCACCTGCTTCTTCCGCTTCCCAACCTTCCTTCTCTCCTCCAGGTACTGCAGGTCAGCTTCAGAGATGCCCTCATCTCTTACTTTTTTCTGTGAAGTCTTTACAGAAGACTTCTTTACAGAGGAAGAAGCAACCTTTTTAGTACCCACTACCACTGCTGGTGGGGGGGGTGCTCCCTTTGAATCAGACTTAGGAGGGGTAGACTCCTGGGGGGGAACTGACTCGGGGGGCACAGACTTGGAAGGTTCTGACACAAGAGGAGGGGATACAGTAGGCTGGGGGGAGACAGATACAGATACAGAAGGAATACTTACAGACACATGAGGGGTGGCCACAGGAACTGGAGAGGGATCCTGAGCAGGACCAGGGGAGTCAGTCACCGCAGAGGAGGATGGTACACCAGGGGCCTCACCCTCCATCCTGTCCAGCCTTGACATGTCATCAATTACCTCCTTCTCCATATTGTGCCAGGCTTCAGGACATCTGCTGTAGGGGTGGCCAAGGCGCAGGCACAGGTTGCACCTGATCATTTCGGTGCAGTCCTTAGCCATATGACCCTGACCCCGACACACTGAACATATCAAGGCTGAACAGGAGGAACTCAAATGCCCCTTTTCTCCACAGCGGTGACACAGCTTCGGCTGACCAGGGTAAAAAACAGTCATCCTATCCCTCCCTATAAAAGCTGAGGAGGGCAGGTGACGGACAACATTCCCATCCCTGGCCAACCTGACTGTTACTGACCAACCCCCAGTCCAGATGTTACGCTCATCAAGGATTTTATTGGGCTTGGTCAAACCTCCCCATAGTTCCTTAACCAAACCTCTAGATCCCGGGCAGGGACACTCTCATTAGTGAGGATAATTGTGATTTTTTTTACTGTAGACCTCTGAGAAACTGCAACTGGGGCCAGACCTTCCCATTCAGGTCTTGACCTGCACCGAGCCTCATATCTCTCCCAGAACAGGTCAAGACCCTCTGGCCTGGTGAAGCTAACTGTATAATCCCGTGTCCCAGCTACATGTATAAAGGCATACAGATCATTTGCCCCAAAACCCATCTCTAAAATCATGTCCACCACTGCACGCCGTGCTGGAGGGATCGCACCACCTTCCCATTTCAGAATAACAACATTACGTCTGGGACCCCCAGCAGAAGCCAGAGACCCAAGACCAGATCCTGGGGTGCTCAAAGTGGTAGCCTGTAGGGGAAAACCCCGCTTGGGGGCAGAGCTACCAGGAGCAGAGCGTACCACCTGAGCAAAGGTAGGTTTTTCAGGGCCAAGGCCCCACACTGAAGTCATAGCAGTCTGTACATTACTATTATTATTCACTGCTTGAACGGAGTTGGTAGGACTGTCCACACTTGAACTGGGACCATTGTTCATCACACTGGTACTGGGATGATTTTTATCAGTCACACAAAACTTCACATTCCCATCAGGAATAATCACAGTTTCTGCTGCAATATCAGCTGTCTCCTGAAGCTGTGCTGTAGAGTCCTCAGCAGCTGTGGGGCAAACAGCTTCAGCCAAAGGGGGGTTAATAGGCTCTGCTGAATCTTGTAGTTCATCTGCAGGAATGTCATTTTTTAAAGGCAAACTTTGCTGTACTGCAGCATCAGCAGGCACAGCATTGCTACACATAGGACTAGCAGTCTGACTCTCACTGGGCACATTGTCTGTATCAGTCACAGTGTTGAATGGCACAAAAATTGTTTTATCCACAATATGGGACTTGACAGGCTTTACCTTGTCAGGCACATTGTCTGTAATGTCCTCATCATTAAATGCCAGCTGATCCCCCCGCATAGGAGACTCCATTACCTGGATGGCCCTGAGCATGCCTCCTGAGTCCTGGGAAGGCATGGGGCTGCTTACCTCTCCCTGAGGGGGCAGGGGGTCAGAACTGGGGGTCTCCTCCTCCACCTCCATCTTTGTCATCCTCGCAAATCTTTTCTCATTACAAAACTTTTCTTTAAATGGCCCATCTCTTCCTTCCATCATGGCCACAATGGTCTCCTGGTGTTCCACCCGAACCTTGGCCAGTTGGATCTCCGGATCCATGGACCCACGTTTCTGGCTATGTAAGCCCTCACGTTGCCTTCTCAGGCGCTTCAGCTCCGCTCTGAGCTTGTAGAGCTTGTCTCTTTCTCTATTCAGGACCTTAATCCCGGCCACCACTCGCTCCCGGATGGCCCCGGAACCTTCATCTTCACCAGGGGCAGAGAGATCACCAACCATGGGTTGTATAGGGGCAGGTATGTTACCTGATGGCCCAGGAGATGGCTGTGAGCTTCCAGCAGGAGAGGCCCTGCTGGCCTCCATGGCTTCCCCAGAAAGGAGCCAGGAGAGCTGGGAGAGAGTTCCTCACCACTCCCCTCTCACACGGATCTGCAGCAGCTCCAGAGAGACAGCCTCCTCCTGACACACCTGTGCTCCAATGATGGGTGGGGCACTATTCCTCCCATTGACACCAATGATGGGGCACTATTCCTCCCACTGACACCAGAAATGGGGCACTATTCCTCCCACTGACACCAACGATGGAACACTATTCCTCCCACTGACACCAGAAATGGGGCACTATTCCTCCCACTGACACCAACGATGGAACACTATTTCTCCCACTGACACAAATTATGTATTTTTTTTTATTTGCACTGACCACCAAGCCTATGGCATTGTTTACTCCTAACAATGCCAGGGCATTTTCTACTTTCACTAGCTACAAAGGGCAGTAAACTGGCCCTTTGTTTTGAAAGTTTGGAGACCCCTGAAATAAACAATAATTTCTAAAAACTTACTGCGGTTCTTCTATAGGAGGAAAAACTTCTGAACCAATACAGGAACCAATGTATTCATTCTTAAAGTGGTTGTAAACCCTTTACAACCACTTTATACTACAGGCAAGCCTATAAACCTGCACGGTTTAGGAGATGCCCCCTGTATTTGCATGTGCCGACGTCATCGGCACATGCGCACTTAAGCAAACTGAAGCAACGGCACATACGTACCGTTGCTTCAGTTGTTCTGTGCCGTTACCGGCGGCTCCCATGCGCATGCGCGGGAGTGACGTCATTGCGGCTCCGGCCAATCACAGCACCGGAGCCGCGGTACCAGGAAGTAACTCCCCGGGGAGATGTCGGCCGCTGGAGCGGTGAATGAGGACCACTGCGGGGGCTTCGATCTCAGGTAAGTAAGTCATAATGAGCTAGCATGCTAAGCATACTAGCTCATTATGCCTTTGTCTTGCAGGTTTGTTTGTTTTTTAGAATTTTTTTAAAGGGTTTACAACCACTTTAAGACCTATTAAACAGGTGCTGTTCTAATATACACAATACAGATCCAGGCAGACAAGCACAGTAACCCTAGCTTTTTATTACATGGCCAATATAATAAGGAACTAACTCCAATAGTGTGTGTCTTGCTGCAAACAACTCTAAAAAATGTCTAACATTAGACCTGTGGATACTGTAAACAGGGAGTACCAGATTTATTAGTCATCTACTATTAGGCAGTTTTTGATAGAGGAATCTGGCTGTGTACAGTATTATAGTAAGCATTATTTGGAGAGAACTGAAAAGGAAAAATCCACCTATTACAGAACCCATTATGATAAATAGCCATGAACAGGGCCCGGGGCGCACTCTCCCAATTGTGTGACCATAGCGAATTCATTTTTGCTATTTTCACTCTACAGTGCCTCCCGCCAATCAGGAGGCAGGTCATGAGACCTGTTTTCCGATTGGTCAAAGTGCCAGGTGATCCTATTGGATGCCCAGCACTTTGGAAGAGGAGAAACATGCAAGAGCCGGAGCCTCTGTTGCCTGCATGCCCGTACTCTAGAGGAGAAGAGGAGAGCTGAGCACACCACAGCAACTCGCCTGAGGCAGTAAGTGCCAGACCTCCTGCGCGCGGGGGGGGGGGGGGTGCATCCACGCCCACCAGCTGCCACTGTTAGGGGGACATATAAAAGCCTAGGATCCACTAGTCCCTGCTGGAGGAGGAATATAGAAGCTAAGGAGCTAGGGAGCTCCCCGTCCCTACTAAAGGAGGCATCTAGTCCCTTGAGACTCGCCAGTTCCCACTGGAGGAGGAATATAGAAGCTTGGGATCTACTAGAGGGGGCATCTAGAATCAAGGGGTCTACCAGTCCCTGTTGGAGGACACCTAGAAGCTAGGGATCTATCAGACCTGCTAGAAGAGGAACGTAGGAGATGGGGGATACACCAGTCCGTAGTCATAGCTCCCAACTGTCCCGAGGGCTGCCCTCGGAGGAAGTTGTAACGACGAAACTAGTCAGGGCGTGGAAGAAGACATATTAGGAAGCAAGCGGGGGATGCTGCTTCCATTAGAGTGTGAGTCGCTTCTTCTTAGTGTTATGAGGAACGCCCGTCTATGAGCTTATGAAGTGCCTTTATATTATTGACCGATGATGATCTATGGAAAAACTTTTATATAATAAAGCAAAGAGAGAAAACGGATTTACACTATTTGGAGCCTTTCTTTCTGCCCTGAGAACCAGTGGATATGCTGTGACACCTGCTTTGCTGCCAAGGAGATCTGTGGTTTATCAATCCATGTCTGATACATTCAACCCTCTGGTGAGTTTGAACACCGAAGGGGAGTGTGATACACAGACTGTGGTGTGGGGTGTTTAAAGTTACAACATAGCAAAACTTTCCATCTATGGTTTCTGGGACTTTTTTCACATCATCTGACAACTATTACTACTCGTGTGCACCATATACACATGAAAGCTGATCATGAACTCTATGACAATAGCGCTGCTATAATAATTATAGGCACAAGGTTTGGACTTGTGCAATTTTTATTATTACTATTTTCGAGGCAAATAACTCTTGCAGTGCAGGCACAGCCCCACTGAAAGGGATCATTTTCAAGTTTCTCAGAGTTGGGCTTTAAATATTTACATTCTACTAATCATATTTAAATATTTAGTGCATGATGAGGAACAGAAAATAGATTACCTGTGACAAACACAAAAGTCTTGCCAGTCCTCTCCTCCCCATCATGGCAGCCATCTCCAGTACACTGATACCCACCACAGCTGAATTCACCAGTATCTGCTGCTGTGGTGTTCAACACGATGAGCTGACTGTATCGGCCAAAGTGTTTAACCCTGTCAATGAAACATTGGTCAGGTTAGAAGGCGCCTTTGCAATAATCTTTTTTTTGTACAATATGTTTATTAGTATTTTTCTTCATCACAGATACATTATAAAACAAAACAAACATGGAAAACAAACAAAAAAGAATATTTCCAGAATTCACACAACACAAACATATTACATACCAAACACATTCATATATTTAAAAAAAAACAAAACAAAACAAAAAACCACACCCCTCTCGCCTCCCGCCTTTGCAATAATCTTACGTAAAATGAGACTGGTCTGCAATGAAAGTACTGTGCGATTGGGAGATCAGCCTGTGTTGGATCTCAGTCACATTTCTTGTTGCAGGCCAAAATGGTGTGCTGCAGAGCGTTCCCCTTCTTATGCAGGCCATAGACACTGCAAATGTCTTTCCTGCAACCATGGGTTGCAGGAAAGAAATGTACACAATTCCCACATCAGCACAGACAGTGCTGACAAGGGAATCCCTCCTGCCGGGCAATTGTCTGCTCCCGGCAGGGTGGGGGAAAGTCGTCACCGCCGCCAGGAGAAGACAGTGATTATCGCTAGTGGCTATAGCCACTGGTTGTACCCAAGCTGATCGATCGATCAACTTGGTACTTTAAGCCTGCCCATTAACGGTTTCAATCTGGGCTGGTTCCTGCTGATTCCATACTCTGAGGTTCACCGCTAGATGGCACCAGGTGCTCATTTCAAATAGACACTTTAGGGTTGATTTACTAAAGGCAAATAGACTGTGCACATTGTAAAGTGCAGTTGCTCCAAAGCTTAGTAAATGAGGTAAAGCTTCATTCTATGCATTAAAGTGGTGTTCCGGCCAAAATTATACTTTTTAAATAAAAATACCCCTATAATACACAAGCTTAATGTATTCTAGTAAAGTTAGTCTGTAAACTAAGGTCCGTTTTGTTAGTTTATAGCAGTAGTTTGTTATTTTATAAACTTACAGCAGGCCGTGGCCATCTTAAGTGTGGGCATCTGAAGCCAGACTGTATTTCTTCCTGGATCTCATCCTTGCAGATCTCACACATGCTCAGTGCAGCACAAGCAGTGTAATAGGTTTCAGGTCAGGTTTCCATAGCAACGGCAGTTACAGAGGAAGTTGCCGCCCCTTCCCAGAAGGCATTGCAAACAGGAAATGATGCGATGGGCCGCGGCCAGGGAGGAGGAAGTGAAAAATGAATACAGCAGATATACAGTAGGTGCTGAGAAAAAAAATTAAAAAATATCCAATTTGTTTACAGTGAACAGTTTAGTGAGGGATGCTGAAGAGTTGTAAAAGTGGGTGGAACTCCACTTTAAGGTGAACAACCTCCTTTAGTGTAGCAGCCCCCCAGCACCCCCTATTTGCTTACCTGAACCCTGTCCTTCCCGCGCCAGGAACGAGCACCCCAGCTCCAGCCGGTGTCTCGTGTTCTGATTGGATAGATTGACAGCAGTACAGCCATTGGCTCCCACTGCTGTCAATCAAATCCAATGACGCAGGAGTCGGGGCCGAGTCCTGATGTCTGTCTCAATAGACGCAACAGCAGGACACGGGAGCGCGCCCGCACGGGTGCCCTGAGGGACTCAAAGAAGAGGCGGAGCCAAGAACGCTGCTGAGGGACCCCAGAAGAGGAGGATCAGGGCCACTCTGTGCACAACTAACTGCACAGAGGAGGTAAGTATGACATGTTTTTTTTTATTATTTACCTTTAGATATCCTTTCACTTTGCAAAGAATACCCAAACACATGCCAGGAAAATAAAAACTTTCATGCACTTTAGCGCATGAAAATAAGCCTACACCCCCTAGCAACCCCTACTTTATTTAACATTCATTGGCTAAACAAAAAAACACAGAAGGCATGGAAGTGCACTACAACACAGGCATCATAATCTAAAAAAAAGCAAGAAAATGCAGGCGTACAAATGTGAATCTAAAGTGTTCTGGACCTGTTGTATGAATTTAGTCACAGCTGCGAACTATGCAAATATGAACATTGTATTGTAATCACACAGGTGGAGTCAGGCAAAGGGTTTGATTCACTAAAGGCAAATAGACTGTGCACTTTAAGTGCTGTTGCTCCAAAGTTTAGTAAATGAGGGGAAGTGCTGCTGCACTTCGAAGTTGCTCCAGATCTTAGTAAATTAGCAGAAGCTCTGCTGACTTCCATCATCCAATCAGGTGCAAGCAAAAATGCTGTTTTTTTTTTTTTCCTTGCATGTGATTGGGTAATCCTTTCATTTACTAAGCTCTGCAGCACGTGCTCATTAGGATTGATTTACTAAAGGCAAATAGACTGTGCACTTTGCAAAGTGCAGTTGCTCCAGAGCTCAATAAATGAGGTAATGTGTTCACTTTGCAAAGAATACCCAATCACGTGCAAGGAAAAAAACAGTATTTTTGCTTGCACATGATTGGCTGATGGAAGTCAGCAGAGTTTCTGTTCATTTAACAAGTTCTGGAACAACTGCTCTTGCAGTGTGCAACTGCATTTTGCAAAGTGCACAGTCTATTTGCCTTTAGTAAATCAACCCCATTCTGTTTGCCTTCTCTAAATCATCCCCTTGGTCCCTTCTGCAATAAAAACCTGCCTGCTCATATATTTTTTTTTTAACAAGGTAAGTCCTTACACTGACGCATGACCAGAGGAGTGACATGTGAAGAAATCTCCCTAAAGTGAGAAGATATTCTACCTTTGGCAGTTGCACCAGAACGGGTGACCCCATTTGAAGTTATCCCCTCTACTCCTGTTGTACTGAAAGCTATCAAATGTTAGACTTCCCCTTTCTGTCCTGGGGCAGAAGGAATCAGAACAAAAAGTAACGCTAAATATTTCCAGGCAGCAGTTGCGGCCCGTCCATTAGGGGTTCACGGGCACTGCCCCCCCAAATCCATGCAGCCAGCCCCTTAATCTACATGCAGGGTGCCGAATGCATAGATTCCAATGGGGGGGCGGGTGTTTTTTTTTAAGCCAGTGATTAGAGCCAGAGACTCCGAGCCCACCCAGTTGTATGAGAATAGCGAATGAACATTCGCTATTCTCACACTGATTCTCCTATCAGCTAATCAGGAAGCGGGTCGTGCCTGAAAGGAGAAGCAATCTTATTGACTAAGGGGGAGGAGACGCACGGCCGGAGGAGATGCACGGCCAGGGGAGAAGCAGGGGAAGACCAACCGACCCACCAACTTCCACAGTCAGACTCCAGGGATGGCTCACCATCCAGCATCCGGCTAAGCCATCCAGCACTCCCCGGCTCAGACAGGGGAGAGAGGAGGAGGGGAGAGAGGAAGAGGGGAGATAGGGGTAATCCCGGGCAGGACATCTGCCTCCTATAGTAAGGCCATTTTTTGAGATACGGCACTGCATTATTTTAACTGACAATTGCGCGGTCGTATGACGCTGGACCCAAATAAAATCAATGTCCTTTTCTTCCCACAAATAGAGCTTTCTTTTGGTGGTATTCGATCATCTCTGCGGTTTTTATTTTTTGCGCTATAAACAAAAAAATAGCAACAATTTTGAAAAAAAAAAACAATATTTTTTACTTTCTGCTAATAAACATATTCAATAAAAATATGTAAAAAATCGAATTTCTTCATCAATTTAGGCCAATATGTATTCTGCTACATATTTTTGGTAAAAAAAAAAATTCCAGGAAGCGTATATTAATTGGTTTGCGCAAAAGTTATAGAGTCTACAAACTATGGGAAAGATTTATGCCATTTTAATTTTTTTACTAGTAATGGCGGCGATCAGCAATTTTAAGCGGGACTGCGACATTACAGCGGTCAAATCGAAAACCTAACTGACACTTTTTTGGGAACCAGTGACATTATTACAGTGATCAGTGCTAAAAATATGCACTGTTACTGTACTAATGATACTAGTAGGGAAGGGGTTAACATTAGGGGCAATCAAAGGGTTAAGTGTGTCCCTAGGAGGTGCTTGCTAACTGTGTGGGGGATGGTCTGACTGGATGAGGACAAAGATTGCTATTCCTGCTTAGCAGGAACACAAGATCTCTATCTCCTTTCCTGTCAGAATGGCAATCTGACATTTGTTTACATAGGCAGATCACCGTTCTGCCTCTCTGGGGAGCGATTGCGGGTGGCTGGCGGACATCGTGTCTGCTGGACCTGCTGATTGGCTCCCCCCTGCCCAATCGGCGTGAGCACGTGCCCCCAGTGTCTATTGCACGAAATGAAGTACAGGTACATCGTTTTGCGCAATAGAGCCGACTTGCCGTAGTGTATCTGCGGTAGGCGGTCTTTAAGTGGTTAATCTAGAGACAGCCAGGTAAGAAGCATTGTCAGAAAGTAAGCATTGGCAGCCCCCCTATTTCTCTCTGTATAGGTTTCCTTAAGAGCCCTTGCACACTGGGGCGGGGGGCGGCGTCGGCGGTAAAACGCCGCTATTATTGGCGGCGTTTTACCGCCGGTATGCGGCCGCTAGCGGGGCGGTTTTACCCCCCGCTAGCGGCCGAGAAGGGGTTAAATACCACCGCAAAGCGCCTCTGCAGAGGCGCATTGCCGGCGGTATAGCCGCGCCGTCCCATTGATTTCAATGGGCAGGAGCGGTATACACACCGCTCCTTCACCGCTCCGAAGATGCTGCTGGCAGGACTTTTTTTACCGTCCTGCCAGCGCATCGCTCCAGTGTGCAAGCCCTCGGGGCTTTCACACTGGAATGAAAGCAGCGGCACTTTCGGGGCGGTTTACAGGCGCTATTATTAGCGCAATAGCGCCTGCAAACCGCCCCAGTGTGCAAGGGCTCTTACAGAGCTGTTCTAATATTACTAATATTATTATTTAGCAAAGCTGTAAAACAGAGATCAGCCTACCCTGTTTCCCCGAAAATAAGACCTAGCGTGATTGTCGGTGATGGCTGCAATATAAGACCTACCCCCCAAATAAGCCCTACTTAAAGTCCTTGTAGATCTTATTTTCAGGGTAGGGCTTATTTTCGGGGAAACAGGGTACGGCTTATTTGGGGGGTAGGGCTTATTTTGCAGCCATCACCGACAATCACGCTAGGTCTTATTTTCGGGGAAACAGGGTATTAGTTATGAGGACATTATCAGTCAAACTATTACTTGCAGAGTTTTCAATTCATATTTTTTCCACTTGCAATATGTCTTTAGATTTGCTAGTAAATTTGACTTCTTTTGGAAGAGTCAATTCTTTAGCACAGCCCCCTCCCTCCTGCCATGCAATAGCCCTCTCCTTTTCTGGGAGTGTCTAATTACTGTCTGTTCTGGCCCAACTCCCTTCCCATCACCTCCCTAAAAAAAATAAATTAGCTGTCTGGGGTGAGTAAAGGAGAATATCACAGCTCTTCATCTGCTGGGGTTGCTAACATCACATCCAAGATGGTGGCATAGAGTTGCCACCTCATCCCTTTAAACCTGAACACCTTTGAATTACACAGGTTATGAGGCTAATTAAATGCAGATAAGGCAACAACTTAATCAGCCACAGAACCTGTGTAATTAATATGTGTTTGGGTTTAAAGGGATGAGGTGGCTTATGGCACCCAGCAAAATTCTCAGAGCTTTTAGATGCCTACATAAGGGAGGCTTTTACAATAAATAACATGCATAAAAGATGTTATATGCACATAAAATCCTATTGTAAGATTGGTGTTGAAATAAAAGGTCTAGCAACAGGGTCTCTTCAACACAGACTTATATTAGTTTCATTTACTTGAGTCTTCCCTCGTCATCCTCATGTAGGTAGTGGGGATAGTTCCATCGGACTGAGGTCCCCTTGCAGCGAAGATCCAAAGTTTGGCCGGCCTTCACAGTAATTGTGTCACCAACCTGCTGGAACTTCCCTCTCTGTACGACTTGGGAGAGGATGGACCCTCCTGCCTGGTTCTGGGCTGGAGATGCTGGGGGTTTGACCTTTGGTGGACGTTTTATAGCATCCTGTTTAGGCTTCTTAGTTGTAGATTTGGTAGATACCCCAACCAAGTTCTTCTCTGCAGTTTTATCTGGTTTAGTCTTGATTTCACATTTAGCTGTAAAGCAAAATAAGGGGATAATAAACAGTAAATTATACTTAATCCTCACGCAACAACATCAAGTAAGCTGTAAATCTGTGGAAAGTTTGGAACATCTTGAGTTTTGTTAGCATGCTGTTTATGCAGAAATAGGTGCAACAACCATTCTTATATATTATACTATAATTAGTAGTTCTGCCACTAGGTGCTAGTGTTTAATGCTTGCATAACATAATGTTCTTTTTGGTGGAACTTACACGTTGTACGTGGGTATGAAGTAATTTCCTTTTGCTTTCCAATGAACAAGAAGGGTTTAGCCATCTATCCAGCAACACCTTGACTGGTAAAAGACATAACTGCAGGAGCTTTCCAACAGGTCTTTACAGCATGTCCTTGACCCTATTGGGGAGATTTCACCTCATTTCATGTCTGTGTGACTGTGTGACAGCAGGCAAGGAATGGGGGGGGGGGGGGGTGATTGTCACTGGAACCCCCCACTGGTAGTGAAATTAAGACCCCCTGCATTAGTGGTCAGTAGCCTTGAAAGTTATTACTCCAATCCTCCCCCTCCCTGCATTGCTAGTCACTGGCAGTAAAATGTAACTCCTCCCTCCCATATTGGAGGTCATGGGAGTAAAATTTACCTCCCCCTACATTGATGGTAAGTGGAAGTGGAACTTAGCCCCCCCATTCCTCCTTGCATTGGTGGTCATGACAGGGAAAGTTATCCCACATCCATTCATTGGTGATCACTTTCCCGTCACATGCTTACATGCCGCTCTCTCCCTCTCCCCAAGCAGGGATTTTAATTGTACTGTGGCAGGAGCTCTTCTCCCTCCTGGTCTCTCTTCACCCTTCTCCCGCCACCTCCAGGACTTCCCATGGCAGGGGGATCAAGGGGCAGCTGCTTTGGGCCACTCAACAATGATTGGGCCCTGGGCAGCTGCCCCTTTTGCCCCGCGTTAAAGACGGCCCTGACTGTGGGCGTCTTGGGGAAGGGGAAAAGTAGGGGAGGAGTTGTTGGGTGCTTACCCCCTAGAAAAGGGGTGAACTTCGGTTCCTAGGCACTTAACTTCTTCACACCTATAGCCAACAGACACCACTGTTTTAGGTTGTGGATGCTGAGCAAGCCCCAAACTTTGCCAGTCACCCATGTCCCTCCTTGGGCATACAACACTTATACTGGTACTCAGTTTCACTAATTCTCTCACCATTCTCTCCACCAGAAGCCTCTGTGTTAAATTAACACAAGGCTTGCTCTCGTGACCACCCAGGCCAGGTCCCTAGGTCAACCTTGTCGCACAGCGGGTCCAAATCTGAGTATCCTGCCATGATGTGAGAGACATAAAATGCATCTGTCCTCCCAACCAGCAGGGCCACCATCTCCCACCACAGTCACATGCTCCCTCTTCAGACTGCTGCCATTACCTGAGATTGTATCCCAACCTTTAACATTTAAGTGTGTGCTCTTCAAATGTACTTAACTATGGGTACATATGTACAAATACAGCAAGGTTACACTTATTCTATAATATGTTCTTTTGTTAGGAACAGACACTAACAACTTCTTTTGTTGATTAAAATGCTTTTTACTGAGGCACTCGGACAGTGCAGGTACATCTCTCATCAATCTTCCCATACATGTACAATCGGTGCACTTATTTTGGCTGAGGTAGAATTGGCTGTGCTGCAGAACATAACACTGTCCCTAGCAGTTATCCCAAAAGATTAGGTACATGAACAGCATTATGCGGTCCATACCTGTGTAATGTACATAGTAACAAAGTCCATAATTACTGGAACCCCTGAAGATGGGCCCTCTTAAGGGGGATTAGCGGCAGCACAGCAGCAATCTGTTCTGACCAATGAACTCCCATGGGTCAACAGGCCCAACAGCTCCAGACGAGTCCTCTGCAGATATATACCCCAAAACAGATAGGATATGCCACATCTGCAGAAGAAGTCACACACAATCCAACCCCTGCAGCAATCAGACAAAATACTTAGGCTTGGTTCACATATTTGCGGTGTGAGAAATGCAGCGACTCCTGTGTGTTTCCCACACCACATTGAAATCGCACGGCCTTCATGCAAACCGCAGCGAGTGTCAATGTTAAATTAACGACACCCCAAAATTGGTTTGCAAAACACAGTGCAGTTGACAGAATTGGATCGCGAAGGTGTGAACACCCATGCGATCCGATTCCAGTGCAGGAAAAAAAAAGGGTCCTGCACCTTTTCTGTGCGGATGCGGTTCGATTTGAGCCATACAAATGCGGTGCAATTCCTGTGTGAATCACATGTGATGTGCCGCACCGTATATATGTGAACCGACACTTAAAAAGATATTACGCCATAAATACAGTAACATTGGCAAAATAATCAGAAAGTAACAGCAACATTTAGCAACTGCTTACAGGTGGAGGTAACTCCAGACTTAGTACAGTCTCTCTCATTTAGTGCCGGGAGCTAGAACACAGAGAGCGTTCTAGCTCCCGTAAACCCAGCTGTCATGGCGCTTCCTATATGATGCCCAATATCCCACAGGCCACATGCAGAATGCCAACGGGCTGCATGCGGCTCACGAGGGCCAGTTCACACCACATGCAGTCCAGTGCGTTTTTTTCTGCATCAAAAACGCATTGGAAAGAAGGTTATATGGTTTTCAATGGCATAGTTCATACCAGTGCTTGCAGTTCCAGTGTGTTACAGTTCCAGAAAAAAAAGTACAACATGTTGCATTCTTCCTGCACTGGACTGTACTGGAACGCTGTAAAACGCATCAAAAACGCACTGGAACGCACAGGAACACACCAAAAACATACCAAAAACGCACTGGAACACATGTGTCCATTAAGTGCCTTGCTTGTGAAATGCATTTAAACATTTATTATAATTTTTCGCTGCTGATTATTCGGCAGAGTAAAACAGAAAGTCAAAAAAAAAAATCTGTCATCTGACCCCTCTGCACCATAGCTGCACATAAACCCCTCCCACATGCCACATACAGCAGTGCTGCCTAGCTGGGAAGGGGACCTGACCTGATCATTCTCTGCTGTAGTTTCACTTTCATTTACAGGTCTTCTCCCCACCCTGTGATTGGACAGTGAAAGGAGAAGCAGCACACTGAGGCGCTCAACTCTGCTCTCTCCTCATACATAGTTGCCAACATTGTAAAAAATTGTATAGGGACACTTTTTTGTCTGTAGGCGGAGTAAGGGGGCGGAGAATTCGTTTTTAGGCGTGGTGTCGCGGGGAAAGGAAAATGTGGCGTGGCTTAAACTAAATATTGGTTCGAGTCTGAGATGAACGAGGGATGGAGGGAGAAAGAAATAAAGAAATAGAGAGGGAAGGAGAGAGAACGAAGGAAAGAAAGAGGGATGGAGGGACAGCAGGTCCAGATCCTACACCACAATAGAAATATGTGTATTCTAGAAAATTTAGCAATCAGCAGATAAAGATACTCCAACTACATGGTGTTAGCGCTTCAATCATCCCATGGTTGTTATGCTGTCAGAATGATTGAAGCACATTATTTCTATTATTACATTGTAATATAAAATGAAATCATTCAACTCACCATAATGCCGAATCAGTGGGAGCCCTGAGTGTGTCACTTGCCACCGTTGCCTGACAGATGCCATCAGGTGTCCCCAGCAGAGTCCCTCCTTACATCAGGCATTCCCAGCAGAGTCCCTCCTTACATCAGGTGCCCCCAGTTGAGTTCCTCCTTACATCAGGTGCCCCCAGTGGAGTCCCTCCTTACATCAGGTGCCCTCAGGGAGTGGAGTCCCTGCTTACATCAGGTGTCCCCAGCGGAGTCCCTCGTTACATCAGGTGCCCCCAGCAGAGTCCCTTCTTACATCAGGTGCCCCCAGGCAGTGGAGTTCCTCCTTACATCAGGTGTTCCCAGGCAGCGGAGTCCCTCCTTACATCAGGTGTCTCCAGGCAGCAGAGTCCCTCCTAAATCAGGTGTCCCCAAGCAGCTGAGTCCCTCCTTATATCAGGTGTCCCCAGGCAGTGGAGTACTTCCTCACATCAGGTATCCCCAGTGGAGCCCCTTGGCTCTGCCTCACGTCGGCAGGCCATGGGGTGGGGAGTTGGCGGCAGCTCTGAGCTCCATTTGCAGTTCTCTTTCCCCGTGTGTTCAGTGGAGAGGGAAGGTGCCTCCGATCCATGCAGCTAACTTGCTTCAGTGTACAAGTGAATTGTCTACATGTACACTGAAAAGAGAAGTGGATTGGCTGCATGGATCGGAGGCCCCTCCCCTCACCACTGAACACACAGGGAAAGAGATCTTGCGGCGGCAGCCATATTTTCGGAGTCAGAAACAGTTACCCGGGACAAAAGCAAAATCCCGGGATTTTTATCGGGATGGCCTCAAATGGTTATGAGGGTCCAAAATTCGGAATTGTCCCGGGAAAGTTAGGACTGTTGGCAAGTATGCTCCCATCTGCATGTTCTTTGCACTGCACCACAATTAAATGGTTCTTTGTACTGCTTCTCCCTCTCCTAGTCTGAATTCCACTGTACAGAGGTTTCAAGAGGCTGATACTAGGTCAAATTTAGGTACATACACTGCCTGTATTAAAAAAAAAATGTTTATAAAACCCATTTGTCTATGTCTATGCCAGACCCTCTATTAGAGCCTGGCATAGCACATTGTGTAAAGCATTTTTAAAAACGAGCAGTGTAAATACCGATTTTCAGCTGTCTTTAGGCCGGTCATGTGATTTGCGGCCGCTTTCCAGCTCCAATGGATTGGACGTCAGCCAGGGAGATCACATGGCCGCTCGGCTCCACCCGCAGAAGCCCTGTCTCGTAGCTGTAAAGCGGTTGCGAGTCACGTGACCTGAAGACAGCTGAAAACTGGTATTTACACTGCTCGCTGGCAGTGACAATTGTAGTTTTTTTTTTTTTTTTCAATAATAGCGGCGGGGGGGGGGCAGGGCTGAACGGAGACAGACAGAGAGATGAAGCTGAGAGGCAGGAAGGAGGGGGTGAGGGGGAGAGCTGGAAGCAGGCAGCGTATGACAGAGGGACGTACTCTGACCACGGTGGTCAGGGCTCAGCAGCCAGGATTTTCATGGTCGGTATAGAGAGGGCATACAGGAAGTGGCAGGTTCAGGGAGGTTTTTTTTACAGTTTAGAGGGGGGCAGATTACACAATACAAGCACTGTGCTGTGTAATCTGCTTTAAGGGACCAGGATATGTTTTTTTTTTTTTTTTAAATAACAAACGCTTTTAGTTTAGGCATTACAATTTATTGCATAGTTACATTGGTCCAGCTTGGACCAACGTAAGTGTATATCCCATGCCTGAGTGATCCTTGTGGACACTGCAAATTACTGTAGTAGCAGTTGTCACTACTACAGTAATAGCAGAAGTTGTCCGGGTCCAGTGCCATGCAGCTGCCCTTCTGCATACTAACTACTGGGGTCTCTTGTTTGGCATTGCCACCATTTACAAAACGCCTTGTATTTTTTTCAATGAATACAAGGCATTCTATGATTGGACAAGGTGGAGATTGTGACACCCTGTGGGCTTTGTGTGCAGGTAAGTGCCACATAATGGGCTAGCATACGATGGATACTAGCCCATTATGCTTTTACTTTGCAGGGGAAAAAAGAGGAAGTAAAACCCTCTTTAAAAATGACCTTTCCTTTTCCATCTGTAGAGCTGCAATTTTCTGTAAAATGCAATGAGATATGGCAACATGGAGGCATTTTGTACACAGATGGTGTACAGTATGCCCCCACAGAAATGTCACTTCCTGCTTGTGTGATTGACTTATTGATTTTCCCAGAAGTCTGCACTAAAGCCCCATACACACAGGTCCAATATCGGGCAGTATCAGCTGATTCAATAGAAACCAGCCGACGTTCGGCCTGTGTGTACTGCAACCAGTCCGATGGAAGCTGGCTAAACACCCGGCTTCTGTTGAAGGGGCATGACCGAAAAAAGTTCTGCCAGTCGGAAACTGATCAGCGCTCTCAGCCAATGGCCAGTGTGACCAGTGTGCATACTTCCCAATGAGGGACAGTGGAGTCAAGGGACAACCTGCGGCGCGCGCCGCGGCAAAATGTGGGTGTGTAATGTACAGAGCGCAGGGATCGGGAGGGTGTAATGCACAGAATGCAGGAGTCAGGAGAGTTTGGAGTCTGCATTTTTTTACTACATGTACTGAGTGCTGGGTTGCGGGGTGCGCTACGTACAGAGTGCAGGGTTGAGGGGCGCGCTATGTACAGAGTGCAGGGTTGTGTTACGTACTGAGTGCAGGGTTTCAGGGTGTGCTACATAAAGAGTGCAGGGTTGCGGGGTGCGCTACATACTGAGTGCAGGGTTGCGCTATGTACTGAGTGCAGGGTTGTGGGGTGCGCTACGTACTGAGTGCAGGGTTGCGCTACGTACTGAGTGCAGGGTTGCGGGGTGAGCTAGGTACTGAGTGCAGGGTTGCGGGGTGTGCTACGTACTGAGTGCAGGGTTGCGCTAGGTACTGAGTGCAGGGTTGCGGGGTGAGCTGGGTACTGAGTGCAGGGTTGCGGGGTGTGCTACGTACTGAGTGCAGTGTTGCGCTACCTACTGAGTGCAGGGTTGCGCTACATACTGAGTGCAGGGTTGCGCTACGTACTGATTGCAGGGTTGCGCTACGTACTGATTGCAGGGTTGCGCTATGTACTGAGTGCAGGGTTGCGCTACGTACTGAGTGCAGGGTTGCACTACATACTGAGTGCAGGGTTGCGGGGTGCGCTACATAAAGAGTGCAGGGTTGCGCTACGTACTAAGTGCAGGGTTGTGGTACATACTAACTGCAGGGTTGTGGGGTGGGCTACATAAAGTGTGCGGGGTTGCGCTATTTACTGAGTGCAGGGTTGCGGGGTGCGCTACATACTGAGTGCAGGGTTCTAGGGTGGGGTGGGGTAGAGGAAGGCGGGGGGAAGAAGGGAGGGGAGAAGGAAGGGGAGGAGGAGAAGGAAGGAGGAAGGAGGGAGAAGGAAGGGGAGGGTGAAGTGACAGAGATCCTAGCCCTGTCTGCAGTCCCTCCTGCGGGAAGGTGTGTGTGTTTGTGTGTGTGACACAGTACCTTCCATGCAGTGCGCAGAGCCCATTCTCATAGCGCGGTGGTCACGGAGCTGCTCCATCCAGCAGATCTCCTGCTGTCCCTGGCTGCACCTCCTGCCCACCCGTCCTAATCTCCGGTCAGCCTGTCCAGATCGGTCCTGGGCTGGGGGGTCTTCTGGGCTCTTCTCCCTGCTCTGGGGGCCAGGCAATCGGTTCTGGCCGCCCTCGTGGCTCTTCATCCCCACTGCCTCCTGGAGCCCTCGGCCGGGGTGCTGTCCCGCTCCCCGGACCTGCTGCCACTCTCAGTCTTCATGTTCACCCAGGGCAGCACCTGATTGGTCAGACTGCCCCTGGGTCCACAGAGTGCTGGAGGGGGAGGTGGAGGCAGCAGCGCTGACATAGAGATCACCATGCAGGGAGATGTGAGCAATGCTGGCTGAAAAAAGAGCCCCGCGCCAGCACGCCCCCGTCAATTATTTCAATGGAGCCAAGTGGTGGAACATTACATTGATTGACCCCGGGACATAGATCCATTTCCGGGAAGGTCCCGGCCAATCCGGGACAGTTGGGAGGTATGCCGGTGTGTTCTTGTGGGGGGGGGTCGCCCCCCTGTCAAAACACAATAGCTCAGCAAGGTGATTGCTGTACTAACATTGGATAGTTAGTACAACAGCTCCTCCTGTGCTCTAAAGTTTTTTTTTGTTTATCCTGCTGGGTTGAATGAATATAAATTGCTAACGTGTACCAGGCTTAAAGTGGAACTGCAGTCTGCTCACATAATTTGTAATAAAAACATGTTTGCCATTCTGAAGCTTCCTTCCAACCACTTTGCATATTACTTTATATATACTGTGATTTTGTACTTGCCAAGTATGCTGCAGAAATCTCCCTCCACTGAGTCTGGCAGCAACCATTTTAACTGTGGGCAGCTGAAGCTGCTGTCTGTTCACTTCCTGGATTTACACAGACACACAGAGGCACATCTCCAGCTCTGCAGCTCTCATTGGCCCCCTTATGACTCACCCTCCCCTCCCTTCCTGGCAAACTCTCATGAGAGTGAGAGAGCTGTGCATGATGTCATAAGCCTAGGCTTTTTACCAGACAAATAACAGGAACAGGGCTGCATAAGGTATTTACTGGCAGAAAAAAATGTTTTACTATAAAAAAGATGAAAAAGTGACTAAAGGTCCGGTTTAAGATACAAGTCAGATTTTGGGCACCCCCTGTAACAAACATGTAATTCTTGGAGAGATACTCACAAAAAGAAATCATGACTAAAGGGATGAAGACCCTTCCACTTTCCTCATTAGAACCCTGCAATGGCAGTGCCTGATTGACAATTATAAAGATACTCCTGTCACATTCACTGTGCACATGGACACAAACAAACTATTATTTCTTTGAAATAACAAAAGGTAGAAATCTGCAACAATGTTTGTGAAAATCTTTGCACTGTACATAGATCCCCTAGAGGGAAATGTTTTCTGTGCTTGTCATAGTTACCACTAGGTCACTACTTGGTGAGTTACAGATCTGGGAAAGGTATGTACATATTAGCTATCCCAAGACTTCACTGGCTGCATGCTTGCTTTGGTTCATTGGTGTCAGGCTGATAAAATCAGTAAGTGTAGTCCCTATATTTAAAACCTCTGTTTACTAACTTTTAAAGAGGAATTTGTAAAGGATCAACAAAAGACTATGACCCCTCAAAATGGGGCTTTTTGGTCACTAGCTAAATTCATGCTCATCCTCCTTATTCTTTTCTATGTAAGCTTTAGACGTCCTTTATATAATTCTGCTTGAGTGAGATGAGTGTTGTGTGCACACTTCCTACAATAGCCCCTCTGTTATATGATGTATAGGAATGTACAGAGCACACAGCACAGATACTGCACCCAGGTATAAGTAGAAGCTATGCCGCAGACACAGAGGACTGACCCAAAGACAGGACTTACCTAGCAGAACAAGGGTTGGCAGCAAAATCATCAGAACCTTGTAATCCATTGCTGAAGAAGGGAGAAGGCTGGAAATTCCACAGTGCAGTGTGAGAGTTGTGTGTCCTACCAGTGGTGGGTGATCAGTGGATTCCACAGTGCCAGGGAGGAGGGGAGCTACACCGAGGGGACATGGCGGGGAGGAGGTGAGAGGGAATGAAGGGGCAGGATTGTATTCCCTGCAAATGTTTACTTCAGGATTATTTAGAAAAATAATGGCCCAACAATTTCCTTACAACTGATATATGTTTTAAGTACATATTTCTGAAAGATGGGACATATTGAGATTGGTAGCGATAGATAGATAGATAGATAGATAGATAGATAGATAGATAGATAGATAGATAGATAGATAGATAGATAGATAGATAGATAGATAGATAAAATATACAAAAGATAGAGAAAGATAGATAGATATTTAGATAGATAAAATATACAAAAGATAGAGAAAGATAGATATTTAGATAGATAGATAAAATATAAAAAAGATAGAAAGAGATAGATAGATAGCGATAGATAGATAGATAGATAGATAGATAGATAGATAGATAGATAGATAGATAGATAGATAGATAGATAGATAGATAGATAGATAGATAGATAGATAGATAGATAGATTCCAGGACTGCATCTAAAGCTGACCATACATTATACGATTTTCTTATCCAATTTCCTTTAGATTTACCTTCAACTATGTAGGGGAAAGGCCTTCCTGATTGCATACAAATTGAAAGTGTTTAGATCTGACCTCATATTATATTATATGGTTTTGGTTAATCCAAAGGAAAATTGTACCAGAAAATTGTATAAAGTATGGCCAGCCTTACCCTCTAAAAAAATTCTCTCCAGCTTGAACGAAAAAAAAGAGAGAAAGAAAGAAAGAAGCACATAGACATAGACAGTGTGAACTGTGCGTTGTGGTTCATGGCATTGCCAGGTACGTTTATTTCCTCCATTGTGATGCTTTGGCAGCCCATTGAAACAAACTAAAGTGTGACTAAACGTAGCTGTGCTCCAGTGATGCAATGTCCAGGAATTTCCTTGCCAGTGCCGATATCTTTTGTTCAGTTTCTTCCAGGTTCACCATCTTCAGCCTGACCGGAATGACGTAACTCCCGCACATGGGCACTGGAGTTCATTCATGCCAGCACCTGGCACATGCCAGGATTGTGCACTGAGCTGCACATGCACACAAAAGAAGAATGCAAACAGGAGGGTAAGAAGCCATTAGGAGACAAAATATATCTCTTCTGCAATAAAAAATCTCCCTGCTCCCAATTTATTCAAAACATCTACAATATCACTGAACGCACTGCAGCGGAATGCTTAGTGTGAATCAGTCCTTTATCCCTGTAGTAAACTGGGGAAGCAGTCCTTCATTACCCAGACACTGTAAACAGCATTCCAGCCAACATTCTGCAGTACAAAGGGGAGCAAACATTCTCAGGTTTAGCATGATGGAGGACTATGGCATTGAAGTGTACATCTGAAAAAAATATAAAAAAAAACATGTAGTAGAACTCTGCCGCCATACATGTACATTCCCCATGTGTTATGCATTTAACCACTTCAGCCCCAGAAGGATTTGCCCCCTTCCTGACCAGGTCATTTTTTGCGATACGGCACTGCGTCGCTTTAACTGACAATTGCGCGGTCGTGCGAAGTTGTACCCAAACAAAATTTATGTTCATTTTGCCCCACAAATAAAGCTTTCTTTTGGTGGTATTTGATCACCTCTGCGGTTTTAATTTGCACTATAAACAAAAAAAAAGGGCGACAATTTTGAAAAAAAACACAATATTTTGTACTTTTTGCTCTAATAAATATCCCCAAAATTTAAAAAAAAACAAACTAATTTCTTCATCAGTTTAGGCCGATATATATTCTTCTAGATATTTTTGGTAAAAAAAAAAATCGCAATAAGCATATATTGATTGGTTTGCGCAAGTTATAGCGTCTACAAAATAGGGGATAGATTTATGGCATTTTTATTATTTTTTTTACTAGAAATGGCGGTGATCTGCAATTTTTATCAGGACTGCAACACTGCGACAGACACATCGGACACTTTTTTGGGACCAGTGACATTTATACAGTGATCAGAGCTAAAAATAGCCACTGATTACTGTATAAATGTCACTGTCAGAGAAGGGGTTAACACTAGGGGGCGAGCAAGGGGTTAACTGTGTTCCCTATGTGTGTTTCTAACTGTGGGGAGAATTTGGCTGAATAGAGGAAGAGAGAGATCGTTGTTTCTACTAAGTAGGAACACACAATCTCTCTCCTCTCCCCTGACAAAACCGAGGTTTGTGTGTTTACACACAGAGATCCCGGTTCTCGCTCTGTCAAGAGCGATTGCGGGTGTCCAGCGGTCATCGCGCCCACTGGTCATGCGAATTGGCTCCAGAGGCACACTGCGGGCGCGCGCACGCCTGCTACAGCATCCAACCACTTCCTGCCCCGCCGGCCGTCATATAACATCCTTGACTTCGTGCAGGTATATCTGAATGATGTCTGCAGCTACAGACATCATTCAGATATCGGCTTTTTCAGCCGATGTTTCCCTACACATTTTTCTAAGAAATTTTTCTAAGAAAAATGTGAGGCTTTAGTGCTACTTTAAAGCCTCCATTCCAGTGATGATGTGTCCACAGAAGAGACATTGGGGTTGATTTACTAAAACTGGAGAGTGGAAAACCTGGTGCAGCTGTGCATAGAAACCAATCAGCTTCTAACTTCAGCTTCTTCAATTAAGCTTTGACAAAAAAAAAAAAACCTGGAAGCCGATTGCTTTCTATGCAGAGATACACCAAATGTTGCACTCTCCAGTCTCCACTCTCTTCTGCATTAAAAAGCCTCCCTGTTCACAAATTTAATTTTTTAGATAAAGTTTACTTTAACAGAGCAAAATGTAGCAAATAAGTGTAGCCAGGTGCTGGACTACAGAAACATGGACATGGAGAAGGAGACATTGTCCTTTTTACAGTTTTACGTTCACTTTCCACTGCTATGCTGAATGTTGTGTTGCACTATCCTCTCCGGTCAGCAGGGGGAGAGCTATAGCTAGGAAAGCTCATGGATTTCTTTGCAGAACACAGAAGATCATGGGAACTGGAGTCCAGGACATCAACCATAGAATGGGACACACATGGACCCTTACACTACAGTTCCAATAGAACTCTGAGGAGGAAGAAGAGTGGTGGAATAGCTTTTAACAGACTGCACTGGAAATGTTTACCTCTTGACAGTGGGAGTCCATGTGAGCACATCAGCCCACATCTCTGCGGGAGACCAGACAGGCGGGGCACCAGAGCTTGGGGCCTGAGAGCAGTGACAATGGGGTAGCGCTGCATGGACTGCGGCAATCCCATCCATCTCACCCCTTCACTTCTGATCACTGGAACCATCTGCAAAAAGGCAAGGGGCCCCACTCTTATAGCGGGAGTCTACAGCCGCACCGCAGGGACTAATGAGAGGGCTTACTGCCCACCATTCACACACTTGTGGATGGGGCTACTCGCTGTGCACGTAGGGGTACCTTTTGCGCTCATCAATGCCCAGGACCATGCAGGGACTGTGTTCATGTGAAAATCAAACATTATGGCGGCTCCCCAGCTTAGGGATAAGCCTTGTACAGTGTTCAGTAATGATTTACACAGAGTCCCTCTGTAAAAGTGCTGTCCTGTGTCACTATACAATTTAGCTTGATGTATATTGCATTTAGGAGGAACACCGATGTTCCTCCTCCTGGCCCTCTCCTCCAGTCCAGCGTACCTCTGCCACCTCACTCCCAGTAACAGAATGGGGGCCTTGCCGTGCACCTAGCGCAGACCTATGTGTATGCACTAGTTAACTCCTTCACTCCTGTACCTTGTGGCCAGGCTATGGGTCTCTGTAATGTGGGTTTGGTCCTGTTTGCTGTGTCAAACTGACTACTGGGGAGGGAGCCAGATCACCGACCCATTCGCTAATGAAGGACCTGTCACCTATACCAGGTACCACACTTTAAGACTGGCTGCAGTGTACTTTGCAGTATTTCTTGGTTATCCATAGCAACTGCACAACTGCTTTTCTTGCTGAGTAAACCTCCAGTAGTGGCTTTGCTTCATACCCCATGTGTGCTTTACTGACCTTAGTTCTTTCATACACCAGAAACCATCACGCACCCCTTAAAATGACTTCAGCCCAGGTTTAGAACTGTTGATTCAACTATAGTTATTTACATTTTAAGGTACAGTTCAATGTGAACAACGTCAATGGAACTTCCCCTGACTAAAGTGACTAGGCTGCCCAGGCATACCTTAACAAGGTAGTAGTCCATGATTGGTGTTTCCCCAACACTGGTAGATCTCCAGCTTCCTGGTGTCCTCTGGCAGACACCCCCCCCCCCCCCCCCACACACACACACACACACACACAAAGCTATTCTACTAGCCCCTATCTATTATTCATTTTAAGGATAAAGAATTTACCTCCGCCCAGTTAGCCTAGGCCTAGCATAGTCATCATTAATGCACTTTGGCAATATAGGGGTTGATTAACTAAAGGCAAAAAGAGTATGCACTTTTCCAAATGCAGTTGCGCTCTGCAAGTGTAGGTGTTCCTGAGCTTAGTAAATTAGGGAGAGCTCTGCTGACTTCCATCATCCAATCATGTGCAAGCAAAAATGCAGATTTTTTTTCTGTTTTTTTTCCCTGCATGCGATTGGGTAATTTTTGTAAATGGAAGCTGTACCTCATTTACTAAGCTCTGGAGCAAATGAAAAAAGTACATTCAATGACTTGATAAATGTCTAGGTGTGGATTGCTGCCAGATAAATAGACACACACACCCGGCACTTTATCTATTAATACAAATTTAGAATATATTGCCATAGAGCATACATGAGCACACAGCGGGTAAATCTGAACACAGTCTAGACTGTGCAATAACCAGGCCAAAGTGACTAAGATCAAGTTCTATACCACTAACTGAAATCAGTACTTGAATTAACAAATCAGCAATAACCAATGTAAATGTAAATAAATGTTAAATGCGGTATAAGTGGTACTGACACTACACTGGTTTAAAGGGCACGCTAAGGGATTGGCTGGGGTATGGTGCAGTGTCTCCTAAGAGGTACCTTTTCAACTGAACAGGGGCAGTCTTTAGTCGGCTAAATGTTGGGGCCCGGTAACTGTTGGCGTGCTTTAAGGCAGTCAACAAGACCTGCAGGTAGTACTTGTGCTATAAGGTAGCTGGTTAGGTAGTTCCTATTGGCTCAGTCTCGAGGTAGTAGCAATTAATGGCTGTAAGGCCCTCTCCCAGACCCAGGGAAACAGCAGCAGTGGTCCCTCTGGCAAGGTGTCTCCTTACTCTGGGTTGCCCATAATGGCTCTGGTAGGCAGTGCAGCAGGGTCTGTATTCTGACAGTGGCTCCGGCTCTCCACATTCAGGTCGCAGCTCTGCACAATATTGCTTCCCCACACTCAGTGATAGGCTTCCAAAATGCACAGTCGCAGTCTCTCTCCCTCTTTGGAATGGCACCCTGCAGCACGGTCCTCTCACCAGCTCTGTCTGCACGGCAATCACTGTTCCTGTAGAATTTGCCCAGGCAAACTTTTTTCCCTCCGCTTCAGCAAAGTGTGGTGGTGACTGTAGTTTAACCCACCTGCTAATTTCAATAGATCTCCTTCCCAAGGTGACTACATGCCCCATCATCCATCTCTAGCCCTATTTGATTGGTCCCCTTGCCAAGAGGAAGGGGGGATAATGAGGTGGTAACTTATGTCCAGCAATAGCCGCTATCAGCTGACTCTGACAGAAACACATTAGTAAATTAAAAAGTGGATACAAAATCACCCACTGGAGATAAGACAGATTTTAAAACCAAACAGATGCACAGTTAAAGCGATAGTAAAGTCCTCTTTTTCAGTTGTACCTATAGGCAAGTCTATAATAAGGCTCACCTGTAGGTACAGTGAATATCCTGTTTAGGAGATATTCACATCTCTAGCAGCTGATAACACACTCTCGAGAGTGCCGGTCATTCAGAGAGCTGTGCCGTGATCATGACTCCAGTGTGCATGTGCGGGAGTGATTTCATTGCGGCCCGGCCAATCAAATGGCCTGAACACACGCGAAAATAGCATTAATTTGGAAGCCCTGTCAGCGGTGACAGCACCCTGCTGGAGGGATTCACTTTACAGGTAAGTCTGTCATAATGTGCTAGTATGTGGTGCATACTAGCACATTATGAGATTAGCTAGCAGGGGGACAACTTTTTTTTTAAAGAAGTGATCGGGGCAGGTTTTATTCTGTAGCAGTGCTACTTAAAGTGGAGCTCCACCCAAAAGTGGAAGCTCCACTTGTTTGTGGAGCTTCAATTTTGACACCTTTCAGGGGAAGCAGGTACCTGTTTTTGACAGGTACCCGTCCCTCCTTCTGGGAGACCTCGCCGCGGCAAGATCTCTCAGCATTTCGGCCCCCCTCTTCCTTCCGCCACCACCGGGCCAGTTAGAAAGCGCAGCACACTTCATGTATGCGCAGTAGGGAACCGGCTGTGAAGCTTAAAGGCTTCAATGCCGGTTTCCCTTACCACGAATGGCAGCGTCAGCACCCGAGAACGGAAAATCGGCTGGAGTGCCGACATCGCAGGATCCCTGGACAGGTAAGTGTCCTAATATTAAAAGTCAGCAGCTACAGTATTTGTAGTTGCTGACTTTTAATTTTTTGCTGGGGGGGGTGGGGTGGAATTTCTCTTTAAAGTGGCGTTTCGGCGGATATTTTTTTTTTTAATGGATCCTATCATTATTACTAATTCAATACAAAAACTAGTATACAATGTTTATTATGGAATTAGCAAAAATATAAATTTCTTACTGAATCTTTTCTGCCTCCTGTTGTGGCCGCTGCCATCATGATTGTGGGCATGTGAAGCCCATTCGAGATCTCTTCCTGGATTACCCAGCATGCACCTCTCCATCTCACGCATGCGCGATTCACTGGCCGTAGCGCCGATTGTTCCTAAATTTGCCATGACAATGGGCAGCGACGGAGGAAGGTCCTGCCCCGTTGTTATGGCAACATCACAGTACTGCCCACAGACTCCTGGGAAATGACGACACATCATTTCCCAGGAGCACAGGAGCTCCACGGACCAGGAAGTGGCAGATTAGGAGGACTACATAGCAACAGGTTAGTCTGGCAAGTATAAAAAAATTTTTTCCTCCAAATGTTTTTTTATAGGTTTAGAGGAGTCCGATTCTGAAAAAAAAATTTCAGGGTGGAACTCTGCTTTAGGAGTCAGTTTACACCACATGCAGTCCAGTGCGTTTTGTTTCTGCATCAAAAACACATGGATCGTAGGTTATATGGTTTTCTTTCAATCTTAGTTTATTTCAATATAGAGATATAACAGAAAAAGAAGGTACTGTAAAGTATAGTAATGTATACATTGCAAATAGAACAATAAAGGTATCTCTTATTATATATGAGTGGAGTAATATGTCTTGGTATATAGCTTCCAGTAGCATACTGTATTAACGCATTAGATATATAGGTCTGTAATGTAAATAGTAGAATAATATGTGTGGGGGAATCAACCTATTCCACTTTTATAATTTTGCGTGTTGACGTTATCAGGAGATTCCTTTTTTTCCAGCTAACACTCTGAAGAGACCCTCGAATCGTTTATTATAGATATTCTATTGGGCATTCCTGGAAGTATAATTGTTTTTAATATATATTTGAGTGACTGTTTCAGTACAAAAAGAAAGAAAACAGAGAAAAAGGTATGAGAGAAAGCATGTGAAGAGATAGGGGACGACAATGAGAGTGGGAGGCACCCCAACATGGCTAATCAGCGGATAGGGACGGGGCATCTCTGATCCATATGAGGAAGTCATCAGAGTATCGAAACATTGACCATGAGGTCCAAGTAATGGAGAACTGTTCCTCTTTCCCTGCTTCCTGCGCCAGCAAACGCTCCAGATCTCTTATCCGGTCCACTTCGCCAGCCCAATCCCCCAAAGAAGGCACAGCTATTGTTCTCCAATGTCTGGGGATCACTGTCCTAACCGCGGCCAAAAAGTGGCGCAGTATATCTTTTTTAATCAGCTTGAGTGGGCCCGGAAGCATAGATAGTAGGGCTATCTCTGGTGTGGGCTCAATTGAGGTCGCCATCAGCCTGTTGTATAGATCAAAGACCTTCTGCCAAAATTTCCGAATTGGAGGGCATGCCCACCATATGTGGAGCATTGTCCCACTGGAGGACAGGCATCTCCAACAAGTACCTGAGATAGAGGGATTAAATCGTTGGATAGTCACCGGGCATCTGTACCATCTCGTTAATAGCTTAAACCCCTTTTCTTGATTCTTAGTTGCCAAAGAGATCCTATGTGTTAAAATAAAGCTTTTTTGCCAGTCAGTCGGGGAGATGGAGTGCTGTAGATCTGATTCCCATTTCTGTGTGTATATTGGAAGGTCAGGGGTAGATACTTTTAACAGAAGGGAGTATAACAGTGATACTACATGTGTTGGGGGATCTGGCTGTAAGAGCAACTCATCAAAGTCTGTCGGGTCGTCTAGGATTTCTGAGATGGGGGAGAAAGTACGTATGTATGATATTAATTGACTCCTTTGTAACCACATGGTTGGGGGCCCCACACTCGTCCGGGGAGGTATGTCTGGTCTCAAAGATGGGTCAGCGCGTAGTACCTGTGCTAAACGTCTATGACTCTCCCTATTCCAGGGTCCAAATCTCTCTTCAACCTCCGCCGGGGGGAAAGCCGGAGTCCCAAAAAGAGGAGTCATCGGGCCTCGGGGTTGGGATAATTTACTTGCTAATAGCAGTCGGTCCCATATCTGGAGAGTCTGACGGGTGAGGGCAGCAGAGAGGGCACCATCTCTACGCCGAGCCGCAGGTGTCCACGGCAGGGCGCAAAGATCAGCCTCATTGAGATGTTTTTCCAATGGAACCCAAAGCTTGGAGGAAGGGTGGTGAAACCAATCCACAATGCGTGTGAGTACCGCTGCTTTGTGGTAGAAAGAGGCATCTGGAACCCCCGCCCCCCCCCCCCCCCCCCCGGGCCTTCGGAAGAGTCAATGTGTCATATTTTATCCTAGGGCGGTTTCCTTGCCATATAAATTTAGAAAAAATCTGGTGTAGCTTTTTGAAAAACGGGGTGGGGATGTGAATAGGTAAAGTTTGGAAAAGGTAAAGGAATCGAGGGAGGACATCCATCTTTAAAACATTCATTCTACCCAACCAAGAGAGCTGTTTAGATGCATATGTGGTCAGATCCGCTTGTGTTCTAAGAAGTAGAGGGGTGAAGTTTCTGGTGAATAATTGGGTAGCGTCTGTTGGGATATGAATTCCTAAATAGCGAATAAATGTGGAGTTTGTCTTAAAAGGGAAGGAAGACGCTAGTTGTTGAAGGGTTGCCTCTGGGAGTGAAATATTGAGTATTTCTGACTTACTATGGTTAACTTTAAAGTTACTAACATCTCTATATCTCTGGAACTCCTGCATAATGGAGGGTAATGAGACTTGTGGTTGGGTCACAAATATGAGCAAGTCATCTGCAAATAGGGCAAGTTTAGTATGTATGGGGCCTATACTGACCCCGTGGACAGCCGGGTTGTTTCTGAGGGCGATGGCCAGGTGTTCCATAACAAGAACATAGAGAATGGGGGATAAAGGGCACCCCTGTCGGGTTCCATTGCGAATAGTAAATTTTGGGGCTAGAGATCCATTTAGCCTAATCCTGGCGGATGGTGAAGTATAGAGGGACATTATTCTTGAGAGCATATTTTGGCCCAGACCCAGCTGTTGTAGTGCTAGACGCAAAAATTGACAATCGACACGGTCGAAGGCCTTTTCCGCGTCCACCGTGAGAAGGCACAATGGGACATTGTGAGCTCGAGCATAATCTGTAATGAGAAGTGTTTTTAGGGTGTTATCCCGTGCCTCTCGTCCACTCACGAAGCCTACTTGATCTAGGTGTATTAATCGGGGTAGTAACGGTTGTAATCTATTAGCCAGGACCTTTGCATACACTTTCAGATCTACCCCTATCAGCGAAATGGGTCGGTAATTAGCACATATGGTCAGGTCTTTGTCTGGTTTTGGGATGAGAGTGATATGTGCCTCTAGAGTTTGCGGTGGGAATACCGATCGCTCAGAGATTGAGTTAAATACTTTTGTTAAGAAGGGAGTGAGAAGGGGAGCAAATTGTTTATAAAATTTTGGGGTGAAGCCATCAGGGCCCGGACTTTTACCAGATGGGGTAGAAGCAATAGCGCGAGCAACCTCATCTTCTGATATCGGAGCTTCCAGGTCCTCTATCGTTTCATCATCTAGAGTAGGTAGTGCGTTTTGTGTGATATATGAGGCTTGCGCGTCTGCTCTAGTATAGAGGGGTTCAGTGGGGCTTGTTACAGGTATGTTGTAGAGGGATTGGTAAAAGTCCCGGAAAGCCTGTCCCATCTCAGAGGGTGATGAGACAATTACCCCAGAGCTGTCCCGTATGTGGGGTATAAAGGTGTTAGGTTGTTTGGTATGTAGGGTGCGAGCTAGTGATCTACCACATTTATCCCGGAATTTGTATTGGTGAAAGGCTAGTTTGTTTTCAAATGTACGGGCTGAGGCCTCATATAATTCCCTAAGCTGAGAGCGGGCGGAAGATACCTCCGCAAGCACCTCTACAGTCGGAGAGCGCTTGTGGGTAGTCTCTAGTGTCCTGAGTTTGTTTACAGCCTTGGTTATCGCAGCCGAGCGTTCTTTCTTCATGCGGGCACCCATTTGGATAAAACAACCCCGTAAGACCGCCTTTAAAGCCTCCCATTTAACGGGTGGTGCAGTGTCATCAGAGGCGTGGTCTGAAAAAAAATTTGAAATAGTCTCCGTTATCCGAGTATCGAACCCTGGCTCAGTCAGAAGCGAATCATTCAACCGCCATGTCCATTCTTTTATTGGAGAGAGGGGACTGCGAGTGTCAGGAATACAGGGGAATGGTCGGGCCAGACCATAGGGTCTACTTCACAATTTGGGGACCAATCTAAACAGCTGTGGTCGACCAAAAAATAGTCTAAACGGCTGTACGATCGGTGTACGTTGGAAAAGTACGTGTAGTTTCGTGATTCTGGGTACAAAATCCGCCATATGTCTACAAGATGCATATTGTAGATGGCACGTTTTAGGGCCCGTATTTTAGGGAAGGATATAGAAGAACGGGATGTCGATGAATCTAGAAGTGGGTCCAAGGGAGTATTGAAGTCCCCCCCGAGTATGAGCTTGCCCTCTGCGAAACCCGATAAGATCTTGAAATATTGCAAGGCCGATGGGACTTGGTGTGTGTTAGGTAAGTATAGATTAGCTATTGTAAATTTGGTCCCCCATAGAGAGATTTTCACAAAAACGTACCTGCCCTGGGGGTCCGCCATATGATCAAGCAATTCAATAGGGAGTGTTTTATGAAACGCAATAGATACTCCCTTAGATTTTTGTGTTGGATTGGTACTGTGGATCCATCTATTAAAATATCTACTGGCGCAGGAAGGGGTGGATTCAGAATGGAAGTGGGTCTCTTGCAACAAAAGCACTTTAACTCGTCTTTTGTGCATCTGATAAAGTATTTGCCCACGTTTCGAAGCAATGTTCAGCCCGTTGACGTTGTAGGAACAGAATTTCAATTGGGGGCGTGAGGTTACCGTGTGAGCCATGTCAGGGTGCTAGAGACCGAATAGGGGGGAGAACAATAAAATATATAAAATAAATACGCAAAACAATTCAGGGTAGAACGAGGAGAAGAGGTGGGGTACTTAAGTAGGAGGAAGAGAAGAGAAAAGAAAAGGAGAGGGAAGAAAGGAGAGAGAAGAGTTTGAAGACAATAGAAAAGATAAGGTGTAAATGAGAGGACACCTAAAAAATGTGTCTAGAAAACTAATGTGTTTGCTAACGCAAAACACTGCGTGATATAACACGCTTTAGGCACAAACAGTGCCTGTCCTACTGTGGGGGGGAAGGTCGAAATGGGTGGACCTGAGCCGTGATCCCGACAGCGAATCAGGCATGTATATAGTATATGTAGCACATTAATCATGTAAAACATATGTGAAGCATAAGGCAGCTTAACGAGAACAGGTGGGAACAATCAACTAAATATCAACAATGAGTATAAGTAGTTAACCTGGGATCCTATAAAGAATAAATTGCAATTACATTAGTATCCTCTTGTAGATGACTCAGTTAGTCACAACTGTAGTACGCGCACAGGGGTACAGGGAGGGGGGGGAGGCAGGGGCCCACAGGGGGGAGGCGGGAGCCCCACCCAAGGAGGCACCCAACCGCATCAAGCGTGGCGCTTTTTAACCTTACATTCTCCCAAAATGGGGACAATCAAGACCGATGGCGAGACCTCCCCCCGGAGCGCCCCCCCCCCGCCCCCCACCACACGCCACAGAGGGAGGGGCCGAGAGGAAACAATCTGACATAAAGCAAAACATTTTATATAAAACTTTTGTTGTATTGTAGCAGAACCTGACTCCCTTCATAGTGAGAGTCCTTAGGTGACCTTAGACTATGTTCTCTCCCGAACCCCAGCCATATAATAAATTGGCAAAGAGCAGGGTAAGAGCCAAAAGGTCCGATCCCCGCTGTCACTTCATCATCTACCAAGTGTTCCAGGGAGCTCATGTAACTTCTGACTTAATCTTCTGGAGAGGTAGGTCGTCTCATCCCTGGGCCAGAGGAGACTGACCTAGACCTAGGTCGTCTGCGATGCTGTGGGAGTGGGCCAAGGCCCAATTGTCTCGATCCATCGACTGGAGGGTCTAGCCAGTTTAAGACGTCTACCGGCTCTTGCTCAAGAAAGAGGAAAAAGTCAGGCAGCTGATCTGGGTCGGAGAGCGTGAACCTGCTATCTCCCCGCGTCACCTTGATGCTGAAGGGGTGGCCCCATGTATAGGAGGCACCGGCTTGTCGTATAAGATCTAGTAGAGGGCGTACCACTCGACGCATGTATAGCGTGTTGCGAGACAAGTCTGGGTACAGTTGGATAGAGGCTCCAAAGAAGTCTACTGGGCCCACGTTCCATGCTTTTCGCATGATCTCTTCCTTCAGGGTATAATAATGGACCCTACAGAGGACATCACGGGGGCGACCTTCTCGGGCTCTCCCCGGCCCCCCCACCCTGTGAACACGGTCCAATTCAATTGGTGAAGTTGCCTCTCTTGCCAGAACTTTATTAAGGATGGATATGACAGTGGGCTTCAGTTCTGCTCCTGATGTTGCCTCAGGAAGACCTTGTAGTCTAATATTGTTTCTGCGACTGCGATTTTCGCTGTCTTCTATGCGAAGCTGTTGGTGGCGTAGGCGACGGAGGTGTGTCGCGGAAGCAGATTCCAGGGCTGTTATACGTGCCTCATGGTCATCCTGAGCAGTATTTAAAACCGATACCGCTTCCTCATTAGCTGTAACTTTTTGTCTCAGCGCGTTCAGCTCTACTTGTAGGGAATCCTCCATCTGACTTGCCCATGATTCGAAATCAGATCTGAAAGCAGACAATAGGGCTATAGTTTCCGTTCTAATAGGCACTCCTGTCAGGGGGTGAGGCGTTGTCTGTAGTTCCCCAGTGTCTGTGTCTTGCGATGTGACTGCTTTTGTAGAGGAGGCTGATGTCTCTCCTCTGGGTTCTTGGTGTTTCTCATTTGCGTCTAGAGTCATGCAAGCTGTTGCGGGAATGGCGGTGAGTGGCTTGGTCTTTCCTGGGTTGCGGCCAGGTGCCATCTTGTCTTTAGGTGTTCGGGGATCAGTCGGCGCTGTTCTAAGTAGATATCTTTGTATGGTGCCTTGTTGAGGGTCAGCAGGTTCCGAGGAGTGTGAGCTAGTTGCCGCCATGTAAATTGCAGGTGTGCTGTATTGCGGGAATAGCCTGCGGCTGTCGGGATGGCACGGGTCTCAGGGGTGTGTGGCTTCAGCCATCCATGGTTGATTGCTCTCTATCAAAGCCCCCTCCTCCACAAAAATAAGGGGGGTCTGGGGGGGGGAAGGGCAGGCCCGAGAAAGCAGTAATGTCCCCCTGCCAGCACGGATGGCGATTCTAAGTGCTGTGTGCTCAAATGCAATGGGAGGAGAGCACAATCTAGGTGCGATTCATCACCTTACAGTGTGGGCCCGGCATCACTGTTAGGCCGCAAGATGGTGGCTGAATGTTCTCAAAGTGAAAAAAAAAAAAATTAAAAAATGGCCTGTACCTTAGTCTCTGGTGTAGTGGAGGGGTGTCCACCGTACAGGATGGTGTGTTGGGGGTCTCCTGTGCCTCTGATTTCGGCCCCACGGCCCGAAATTCGTGTAGGCCTCACAGGCCTCGGATCCGCTATAGGCCGCGGGTGCCTGAGGCCCACATCCGCGGCTGCTGTAGTGGGATCCTGGGTGCCCGGTCCGTGCGGTCAGCTCCGGAGGCAGCGGTCCTGAGTATGGGCCGATCGGTCGCCCCCCGCACCGCCGATCGCGGTACGCGAGTCTGGGGATTCCGGCTGTCTTGTAGGCCGCAAGATGGCGGCCGGTGTCTAATGCAGGGCCGGCGGCGGCCTTAGATGTAGCTAATCCTCCGAGTGGACGGAGTAATTTGCCCCCAGATTGATACAGCTAGCCCCCGGCAGTCGTGAGGTGCAGCTGGGGGAAGGTTTCAGGGATTTTAGGCTCCGGATGGCTCTGGATTGCAGAGGGCTCGGCGGAGCTCCTCTGCAGCACGTCCACCCACCTCGACGTCCGGACACGCCCCCAGGTTATATGGTTTTCAATGGCATAGCTCACATCAGTGCGTTCAGTTCCAGTGTGTTCCAGTTCCACAAAAAAAGTAGAACATGTTGCATTTATTCTACACTGAACTGTACTGGAATGCGGTAAAACACATAAAAAAAACGCTCCGGAGCACACCAAAAATGCACTGGAACACACATGTCCGAGGGGTAAAAATGCACCGGAACGCATTAAAAACACACATGCAAAAAAGTATCTAGAACGCATTCAGACTGCATTTCTATGGTGTGAACTGGCCCTTAGAACAGCTGATGGAGAAATTTATAAATCAAGATGTATTTTATTTATAATAAATCTGTCTTAGAATCTGTCTTGCTGTGTGACAGAATTGATACATATCTCTCTTTGTTGATTATATTTTAAGTTACATATCTGGGGCCAGATAAATTATGCAAATGCTTTTTTTGCCTTGTTTTCTCAGGATTGCTGCTAACTAATGCTCATGAAAAGAACAGCACTATGAAACAAAGCTTTGTGGCTCAGTCAAGGAAAGAGCACTTATTTTCAGAGGCAGCACTTATAGAAGCAGCCATACACAAACCTTAATAAAGGCTTGTTCACACTGCATTTTTCCTCACTGGATAAACGCAGGTCACCACCAGGGATAAGTTAAGGTGCGTTTGGATACTTGTGCAAACCTGCCTGACATATCCTGCCAGTAAACTGTCACTACGGCCACTTATGATTGGTGGTCCGCAGTGACAGCATCCTGGCAGGATAGGTCAGGTGGGTTTGAATGAATTTGAGCTCATCCCTAGTCAACATTAGGGCACATGTGCCCAGTTCACACCTCAATGCTGGGGTGATGTCTAGTGTGGAAAAAACGGAAAATTGTATACTCACCTTTCCGTAATTTTCCTTTCCTGTCGCATCTTCATGGCAGCATACACGTTGGGTTGTGACTCCGCCTCCACAACCTGATAGGACCACATAGCTATAAATTAGAGAGTAGACACCTGTCCCAGTATTCTCTGTAAATATATACACATGTCACCTCAGAGGGTGGGTGATTGTATGCTGCCATGAAGATGCGACAGGAAAGGAAAATTACGGAAAGGTGAGTATACAATTTTCCGTTTTCCTGTCGCATCATGGCAGCATACACGTTGGGGAGTAACTCGCAAAACTGGGTGGGAATGCAAAGTAAATTTATTGACAAGAAACAGAAGAATTGGCCTGTATAACGGCCCTCCCGAATTCAACTGCTGCTAAACGCGCAGCGTCTATTTTATAATGGGAAACAAAGGTGTTTCTAGAAGACCAAGTGGCCGCTCTACAAATGGTTTCCGCTGAGACTCTACAGTAAGCTGCCCATGAAGTAGCCATTGCCCTGGTGGAATGTGCCCTTAAACCTTCCGGAATCTGCAAGGTGCTTAAGGAGTAGGCCTTCTTGATAGCTTTCACGAGCCATGAGGCGATGGTACGGGCAGAAGCTGCCTGGCCCTTCCTGAACCCATGTGGAATGACTAGAAGGTTTTCACATTTTCTGAAAGGCTTGGTTACAGAGAGGTAATGCAGAATGTTGCCCTTGACATCCAAAGGATGGGGAACGCCCTGATCCGTGACCAAGGCCGGGAGGTCAATCTCCTGGTTAAAGTGGAACGAGGAGGAGACCTTTGGGATGAATCTGTCTGAAGGCTTCAGGGTTAGCCTGTCTGGGTAAATCATCAGATACGGTTCTTTGATCAATAGCGCTTGCATTTCCGATACCCTCTTTGCCGATGTGATGGCAATTAGGAACGATACCTTCAGAGTCAGGTCCCAGAGGGAGACGTCTTTGAGTGGGAAAAATGGCTCTCCGGATAGGGACTCTAGGACAGTTGATAAGTCCCATGTTGGAAACTAAGGCTTTCTAGGGGGCCTCAGCTTCAGGCAGGCTTTCTGAAATTGGACCACCAGAGGGTTAAGGGCCCACTTGACCCCTGTCAAAGCGGAGATGGCAGACACCTGAACCTTTAGTTTGTTGGATCTAAGGCCTTTGTCCAGACCTGACTGGAGGAATTCGAGCACCTGAACTGCTGATGGGGAAGAAGGGTCCCAACCTTGTTCCTGGGCGAAGGAAGAGAACTTTCCCCAGATCCTCCTGTAGGTTTTGTTTGTGGAGAGTTTCCTAGCTTGGAGCAGTGTATCGACTACCCGTTGAGAGCAGCCCTGGACTAGGAACCTAGACCTTTCAGTCTCCAGGCCGCTAGGTGTAATTTCTCTGGGTTCGGATGGAGGAGCTGACCTTGGGTTAGCAGATCCGTTGTCACTGGGAGCGGAAGTGGATCCGTTGTGCTTAGCTGCAGGAGGGTGGTGAACCAAGGCCTCCATGGCCAGAAGGGAATCACAGCTAATACTAGAGCCGCTGAGTGTTTGAGCCTCAGAAGGAACCTGGCTATCAGTGGCGTCGGTGGAAAAATGTAGCCTAGGCGAAAGTTCCAGGGGTGTTGGAGACAATCTGTTCCTTCCGCCGAGGGGAAGGGGTTCCTTGACAGAAACCTCCGGCATTTCTTGTTCCCTGGTGTCGCTGCAAGGTCTATGTCTGGATGACCCCATGTCTGGCATATAAGGGCAAATGCTTGTGGGCTTAGACACCACTCGTTGTTGGAAACGAATGGTCTGCTGAGAGAATCCGCCAGGAGATTTTGGACACCCGGAATGTAGGCCGCCCTCAGATTCCACAAGTTCAGTTGGGCCCAACGCATTATTGGACCGACCTCCCGCATCATGGAGATGCTCTTGGTACCCCCCTACCTGTTGATGTAGGCTACAGCCACTCGGTTGTCCATTCGAATGAGGACCTGTTTCCCTCTCAGGAGTGAACTGAATGCTAAGAGGGCTTGGAAGGCTGCCTTCATCTCTAGAACGTTTGATACTACATCCTTGGTTTTGAAGTGCCAGCGGCCCTGAGCTGCGTAATGTAGATAATGTGCCCCCCATCCCTCCAGACTGGCGTCCGAAGTTACCACCTCCTGGTGGAGGATGACTATCTGTTTGCATCTGCTGAGGTTGTCGGGGTGAGTCCACCACCGTAGCGATAACCTGGCTTCCTCTGAGATGTGAATTAACTGGGACATGGACCATCCGTCCCACTGGCGCAAGAAGGAGGTTTGCAGGGGTCTGGCATTCCATTGTGCCCATCTGACCATCGGAATGGTTGCTGATAGGGAACCCAAGAGGCTGAGGTATGCTCTGGCTGGTAGGCATGACTCCGGAATAACATCCTTCACCTTCTGAACTATTAGGGACAACTTCTCCCTTGGCAGTTCCACCGTGTTGGCTCGGGTGTCTAATTCGGCTCCCAGGAAGACCATCCTTTGAGTAGGCTGAATGTTGCTCTTCTGCCAGTTGATTATCCAACCCAGACTCGTTAGGGTGGAAACTAAGACCTCGCGATGTTGCACGAGTGATTCCTGGCTGTTTGAGAGGAGGAGAATGTCGTCCAGGTAATGGTGGACCCTTCTCCCTCAAAGAGGCTATCACTGGAAGCAGAACCTTCGTAAACGTTATGGGGGCTGTAGAGATTCTGAAAGGGAGGCTTCGAAATTGGAAGTGCCCCGGACCCACCGAGAATCGCAGGAATTTTTGGAATGCCACGTGGATTGGTATGTGCAGGTAGGCATCCTGGAGATCTATGGAGAGCATCCAGTCTCCTAGATTTATGGCCTGGAGGATAAACTGCAGGCTTTCCATCCAGAAAGACTCCACTCTGATGGACTTGTTGAGGTTCTTCAGGTCTAGAACCGGCCGAAAGTCCCCTGACTTCTTCTTGACGAGGAATAGTGGAGAATAGAATCCCCTGCCTTGTTGTGCTGGCGGAACCTCTATTATCGCTCGTTTTTGAAGAAGTTCTTGGACGTAGTTTAGAAGGGACAACCTTTTCTCCCCAGGTGGAGGAATACGGGTTGGGCAGAATTGATCCCTTGGGGGTCGATTCTTGAAGGACCATCTGTGGCCGAAACTGACAGTGGCCAGGGTCCAGGTATCGTGTATGGTCTCCGCCCAGACCAGCTTGAAACTGGAGAGTCTTGCTCCCACTACCACTGGCCGGACGGGCGCACCTTCAAAAAGGCTTCTGGTCACTGGAAGCGGGAGTCTTAGGCTTCTGGAACTTCATGAAAGAGGTTTGAGGGTTCCTCCAGTTCCTTCGGTACTCCTTCCCTGGTCTGTACGCTTTCGCGTCCCTATACCTTTCTGGGAGATTCCGCTTAAAGGGAGGAGGTCTCTGTTTAGGCCTCCTATCCGAGGGAATGAGCCCGGACTTGCCACCAGTTACCTTGGAGATAGCCGTGTCTAATTTTGTTCCGAAGAGGTGCTCACCGAACGGAATACGGCACCAGTTAGACTTGGAAGCTGGATCCGCCGTCCAGGGCTTCAGCCACAAAGCTCTTCTGGCCATCACTGAGGCCAACATAGACTTTGATGCAGACCTGATGGTGTCGACGAGGCTTCAGCCTTGAAATCACCAGCCAAACTTAACTCTTGTAATGCCTTCACTATTTTCTTTTGGTCTGCACCCTCTGATACCAGCTTCTCCGTGCTTGAAGACCAGCTCGAGATGGCCCTTCCTACTGCCGCAAGTGCTATTGCAGGCCTGCAGGCGCCTCCAGCTGATAGGTAAGCCCGCTTAAGATCAGTGTCGATCTTTCTGTCGAGGACGTCTCTAAACGTTACCTCATCTTCTAGCGGGAGGGTAACATGCCTGGCGAGGCGCATCAAGGATGCGTCCACTACCGGAGGGGACACCAGAGGGTTCACTTTAGGCTCCTTGAGTGGGTATAGCTTCTGGAGTCTGTTATTCAGACTAGACTTTTTCTCCGGTCTCTGCCACTCCTCTTTGATTAAGTCTTCCAGTTCGTCAATGAACGGAAAAGCTTCTGGTTCCTTCTTAAGCTGAGGAAAATATTTTCTTTGCTTTGGCTGGACTTCCTGGGGTTCCTCCCATCCTATTGCCTCCTTAACCGATTTAACAAACGGCTCTATCAGACCGAAGTCAAATCCGGCCGACACCTCCAGACCCTCATTATCAGACAGGGAGTCTTGCTCCTTTGATGTGCTGGCCCGGCTGGAGAGGTAGTGGTGGAGAAATCCACATCTGATATCGAGGCCTGAGGGGCTGAGTCCCCAACTTCCGAGCCTCTCTCTCTTGTGGCCTCTTCCAGGCATTTCTGGCAAGCCAGTTTATCCGGAAGAGCCGCTGCACCGCAAATCCAGCATGCGTTCCCGGCGGGACGGGAGTGGCGTGCAGGGGAACGGTGTCTGCGTGAGGACGACCTTCTATGGCGGGATCGACCATGTCGGGAATACGACCTGGAGCGGCTTCTTCTGCGGCTTCCTCTTGAGCGGCTTCTTCTATGGTAGGAGCGGCTCCGTCTATGTCTGGAGCGGCTTCTCCTGCGTGAGGACTCTCTTTGTCTTGACGCAGACGTTCTTGAGGACCTGGTAGGGCTGACCAATTTAGGCAGCGTTAGAAGTGCTCTCTTTTTCCAATCTTCACTAGTTACCCTTGTCTTCCCCCCCCTTACCTAGTAGGCTGGCGGTGATCTGCTGGGGCAGCGGTCTCCATGGTGAGCGGGCTGGAAACCTGCGGGGAAAACAACAAGCAGCAATGCAGAGAGAGAGAGAGAGAGAGAGAAAACAGGGATCCTGACACAGAGCTGAAATAGGAGAAGGTCACCCACCTTTGTAGAGCGTTATTCCTCTCTCCTTGCAATGACAGGCGATCTGTAGACATGCAGCAACCAGCAGCAGCACATACAGCTAGTGCTGGGTTTTTAAATTCGCCGCCATCAGCGTCGGACGCTCGCGCATGCGCAGCAGCGCCGCGAGACACCCGGCGCCATCTTGGAAGCTGGCAAACGTCATAGAGGCGCCCAGAGAGCCGTACTGCGCATGCGCGAGGACGCCGAGAACGCTCGGCGGTCCCACACAGCAGCTATGGAACAACAGAGCCCAGCAGAGAGCAGGAAAACGGTAGGAGAGGGGGGGAGAGACCGCTGCACACAACTAAGCCTGTTTAAGGCTTATTTCATGAGGCCATACTGAAGCTTCTCTGGCCAATCCTCCAGCAAGCCTGTTTAAGGCTTTTGTGGGCTGCTGCACCTGAAGCCTGTTTAAGGCTTATATCGTGGCAAACAGTTGAGTTGAGATGAGAGAGTGCTCCTGAGATCACCAGAGTGGGGCTCCTTCCATTTAGCTCGTTTAGAGGCTGTACAAGAAGGACTTCCACCCAGGAGAGGCTAGAACCTGGCTGGGGCGAAGCGGTAAGGGGGTGCTGATCCGTGCGGTCCTGACAGGTGAGGAAAAATAAGAGAATACTGGGACAGGTGTCTACTCTCTAATTTATAGGTCCTATCAGGTTGTGGAGGCGGAGTCACAACCCAACGTGTATGCTGCCATGATGCGACAGGAAATGCAGTATGTCAGTAATTTTATGCAGCACACTAGATATCACCTAGGGTTGCCACCTTTTCTTCAAGCCAAGCCCAAACACTTTACTAGCGCACGACAGTTTTTTTCTTTTTTTTGTAGTATACACTATAGACAATAGGATTGTAAAAGACCTTGGACACTTTGACATGTGGCAGTGAACGGTGAGTGGCCAAATTGTATTAACAGTGGGAGGGGCCTAAAGTAGCCTACCCTGCCTACAGCACCCCTTACTATACACTGCACCTCAAATCTGCCCAATCTTCCACTGACAGTCCAAAGTAGCCCATCCTACCTAGAGCAACCCACTCTATCCACACCACACCAAAGTGACCCATTCTATCTACAACACCCCAAATCAGTCCATCCTATCCAAGGCACCCCAAAGCGGACAATCCTAACCACAGCACCCCAAAGAACCCTACAGCAACGAGATGGCTTGGGTCAGCAGGGTAGACTAGGGGGCAGCAGGGTAGACTGGAGAGGCAGCGGGATGGACAGGGGGGCAGCAGGATGGACAGGGGGGCAGCGGGGTGGACAGGCGGGCAGCCAGTTTGACAGGCAGGCAGTGAGATGGACAGGCGGACAACAGGGTGGACAGAGGGGCAGTGGGACGGACAGGGGGGCAGCAGGATGGACAAACAGGCAATGGGGTGGACAGGCGGGTAGCAGGGTGGACACAGTGGCAGCAGGGTGGACTGCATATCTGTCCTCTGCTGTTCCGTTCTGTAAGCTGTGGGTTGCTCCCTCTACTGAGGCTGATCAGCTGCACTGCTCCTTCTGCTGGGCTCCTGTGAAGCTCCTGTGTCAGCCCAGGAGACACACAGACAGGGAGAAGAGGGGTCCTTTAGCTGCTGGTGGTCTGTTCTGAGAGGTGCCTGCTGTTGTTGGCCACTTAAAGCTATGATATTTAAACTCTGCAGATCAGTGAGGGGAACAGAAGCCAGCAGTAGTAAACTAAGTGCGGACAATGTGTGGTCACTGGAGTCTGGACTGGGGGGCAGAGATGAGGGGAAGACACATTGGTGGCAGGCACTGGGGACATCTGGCAGGTATGCTGTCTCAATAATGTGTCTGGAAGTCTGGCAGTCGGAAACCCGGACACATGATGTAAAAAGTACCGGACTGTCCAGATGAATCCCGGACAGGTGGCAACCCTAATACCACCACATGGCACCACACAGCAGCACAACGCACCGCTGTGCAGAAACATGAATGAAGTGTCACTATAGGACACTTTAAATAAAGTTAATAAAACAAAAAAACAAGGAAGCAGTGAGATGCACTGAAATATGCATTGCACCGCTCCCTGCCAGAGCTAACATTGACAGCTGCCAGTGTGCAGGCCTATGTGCAGACCCGTATGAACCTAACCTTAGTATTGGAAAACTCCTCCAAAAGTGTTTACCTAAAGAATATAAGCTAGGAATCAGTTAATGAAACTTCCTAGAACTTGATAGTTGGCCTTTAACAACATGCAATACACCTGGGCTTACCACAATAGCTGCCCAATCAGTTAATGAGCCAGCATGTAAATCGGGAGCTTTTGGCTACTGGTGGTATTGGTAGCTGCTAGGAAAGATGGTGTTTATCCTTGTAGGGGTGCTATGGTTCTGTGGCTTTGTGTCTGGCAGTTTGGATTCTTGGGATGACCCATCCCGCCTGCGCTGTGGGTATGATTACATGCAATTCTCGCTCCCTTCACTGCTGAATGATGTTGCTTTTGTTCTATCGGTTATAGGTGAGTACAAGCAGTATTAACTTTCATTATGTAATACTGTGTGGTTTTGGCTTGTATAGCTGTTATGTTTCTGGGGCTACTAGAGTAACTACTCATTGGTGAACAGTCAGTGCTTTTACAATAAAGACACTGGGGTAAAGTGTCAGTATTTGTCTATCATATAAATTTAAAATGTATAATGAAGGCTTCTGTGGAACTCTAGGATTTGTATAGAGGGTGCTAGGGGTTTCTTGAGCAGTGAACAGCTCCTCAGATGAGTAACACTGGCAACAAAGATGAGGTGGGGTGTAAGACTGGGATTATTGCAAATGACCACAATGTAGGCCGCATTTGTCCCACTGACCATTGCACTAATGTTCCATGAGTTGTGGTTACTTGTAGGGGTTCCCTGAGCCCTGAAAGTTATTTTCAATGGTTCCTTTAGGTTAAAAGCTGGCTTTAACCTCTGAAGGTGTGTGTGTGTGTGTGTATATATATATATATATATATATATATATATATATATATATATATATATATATATATATATATATATATATATATATATAAAAAAATTTTTTTCTTCTTCTGCTAATGCCTTATGAAAGAATGATTTGCCTGGCCCAAACAAGCTATTTAAAGTCAAAGTAATCCTGCAATTGTGCTTTAAACATTTCCTACACTTGGCTAAAGGCAACAGATTTCCTTTTTGATATCTTTAAAGTGGGGTATAGGTGTTCAGCCAGGAGGCTGAATAAAGGTATAACTGATCCTTCATCAACATAAATAATGTTGATGCAGGCATCTATTGTATTGGGACCCCTCTGGTATAACCAGATTTGATGGCTGATCTACCTTTTTTGTAGCACCTTGGAGTTTAGGCAGGGTTGCCCCTCACAAATTGTACTTGCCAGGAGTAGTTCTCCTGGTTGATTGAGATCTATTAATTTCTCCTTTAAGTTTTAGCCTTGTTGCACTCTTCTCTTCTACCACTAGGTGGCCAGGTACTAGATATGAGAAGGGCAAGGTCAGGTTATGGGTATGTGGGCTATCTCAGCCAATGGGCAGGGGTTTCTTGAATCCCTTGGCCTGCTGGGAGAGCCTATATATTTATTTGGGTGGAGTCAGGTGATCTGTGTTCTGTGCCACCTGGGTGGATGTGTTGTACTGCCCGGGCCTCTCCAGAAGAGCAGCGCAGGGTTGGGGTTGCGGCTTGCAGTCCAACCAGAAGTGACGGTTCTGCCAGCCGGAGAACCGGTCGGAGGTAGAGGGGAAGCTGTTGCCAGTAAGGGACTATCCGCCTAATTACCAGGGACCACAGTGAGTAACTGAAGCAAGTACTGGAGCAGCATTCTCACCAACTGGGGACGGTGAAGAATCGGGAAACTTCAGTGTGAATCGAGCCAGGGACCCAGTCAATGGAGGTGACGCTTGCAGAGCAGCCTTGTGTGTCAAGCCAGGGACTGAGCAGGTCAGTGGGGTGAAGCTTGAGGGGTATCTAGAGTGCCAAGCTAGGGACCCATCAGAAGCGGGGGGGCGACGCTTGAGGAAGATGCCACTGTGAAGATTGGAGGAGCCCAAGGGATTCAGGGGTCTAGTGAAAGACCGGGAGCTCGGTGGGCTGAACTACAAGGAGCAATTGTAGTGAAGGAGAAAAGAACTGTTACGCTTTGTGTTAAGAACTGTTAGACTGTTGCTGTAGGAGACGGCATTCCTGCACATGCAGATGTGGCATCTTGCTGGATGCCTTTCCCTGCATGGCTGTCTTCCTATCAAAGTCTGTCTGACAATCTGCCATCTAATTGAGGGTGTCCTGGCCCTGACCCTCTTTCCCCAAAAAGATTAAGAGAAACTTTCTTTTGCATTCAAGCATTGTCTGGCACCCAATAACTTTAATTACTCTGCACCCACCATGCCTCACAACCCACCACACACAGAAGGATGTCAGCTATCTCTGGCCCTTGAAGTTCTCATTTGACCGAAGGAGGCCTAGGACATCGCTACATTTGGAACAAAGTTGCCACCCACTATCCACTTGAGAGGGCTGCTGCATGTTGCCTAATGAACGCATGTGAGATATTCCTCTTCAAAACCTTGTGACTGTGTCCAGTTTGGAATGATGGATCCAAAAGTAAGTTGTGGTTAAAAATGTCTGTCTAGGGTGAGACTCAAACCTGTGAAGAGACGTGTTTATAAATGCAAAAACAATGCAATTTAGGTGGGGGTTGCCCTCACAGGGTAAACTATATTGCTAGAAGTACAGCACCAGCATTGCATTAAATGTTGGATGACATGCTTTATAAACCTACTGAGCTGTTGGCCTCAAAATGCTCTTCAGGTGTGTTTTGCCACACTGCAGGTTACCAAGAAGGTATAACTCTGAATGTATGAATCTGTTTTACGTGCACTTTCCGGAAAGCTTGACTTTGTTTCTTCTTCTCCTTTTTAGATCCTAATGGAAAGCCTCACTACTTGCACAATAACTCTGCTTGTGGCACATGGGTAGGACAGGATTTGGATGGATCTGTAATGGTTGGTGCTTCATTTGATAGCTGCTTTATGAAAGAAGAGGTAAGATGGGCAAGCTCTTGGAGGGGATAAGGGATTATATACAAGATTTTAGTAATGAAAACGGTATCATTAGCAGCAGGGCATCCATCAGATTTTTGGGGGCCTGACCCCCAACATTCTCCAGGTCCCGCCCACTGGTCGTCCCACAGGCCATCCCACCGAGACCTTCAGTGCACCCAATTTTATTTTAACACTCTTACGCCTTTGGAGACTGGAGGGATGGATGGTGCTGGGTGTGGGTGGCGATGTGTTGTGGAGACTGGAGGGATGGAGTAGATGCTGGGTGGGGATGAAGATGATTGAGTTGCATTGTTAAAATGGATGAAGATGACTCTCTGGGTGGGGATGGGAGTTGCTTAGTGAAGAGGCTCTCCAAAATGTAACTCATCTGCACCCAGAGTCATCCATTTTCACAATGCAACTCAATTATACCAGCTTGTCAGCCTCAGCGTGTCCCATCCAAGAAGGAGATAAAGTCCAAATAAAATCTACAGGAGCACAGTCAGCAGCACACATTACCCTCCATGCTGCACTCTCGGATCTATCTGCATGCACCTGTTATTGCTGGCCACTCCCCCAGCCAATCACATTGCAAGCAAACCCAGCACGCTCTGCCTCAGCAGGGAATGGATGAGGAGCGAGCGTTGGCCACAATCACCTGCTGCTGGGGAATGTTGCCATTCTGAAAGACTGTCGGCTGGTGCTCGGGTAGTGGGCTTGTTGAAGTTCATTACTGTGTGCAGAATAATTACAAAATGTGGGGGGGGTGTTGCTGGGGTGAAAGTAAGGCTGAGGAGTCTTGTCTTGTTTATGCTTCTTTGCGGTGGAGCTGGTACAAGATGAATTTCATGTTCTGCTGTTGGGGGAGTGGGCCCTGGCCGGCCGGGCCCCTAGGGACACTCCGGCCCCTTACATGAGTACTGCCTGAACCCCCCCCCCCCCCCCATTGGTGGCCCTGATTAGCAGTAATCTGCATGGGTTCATGAAGAATCATTCTTGCCAAACTCCTCTATTAACCTTCTATGAGGAGGTGAGTTGCTATCTAGATGAAGGCCCGTAGATGTGGTGTATCTGGATTTTGCAAAAGCATTTGACACAGTTCCCCATAAATGTTTACTGTACAAAATTAAGGTCATTGTCATGGACCATAGGGCAAGTACATGGATTGAAAACTGGCTAAAAGTAGGAGTTCAGAGGGTGGTGATAAATGGGGAGTACTCGGAATGATCAGGAGTGGGTAGTGGGATCCCCCAGGGTTCTGTGCTGGGACCAATCCTATTTATTTTGTTCATAAGCTACCTGGTGGATGAGTTAAACGGTTCAATTTCTGTATTTGCAGACAATGCCAAGCAGGGCAATAACTTCTCCACAGGATGTGGAAACCTTGCAAAAATCTGAACAAATTAATGGGGTGGGCATCTACATGGCAAAGGAAGTTTACTGTAAAAATGCATTTGGGGTGGAAAAAATATGAATGGAAAAGGACCTGGGGGGTCCTAGCAGCAGCTTGGCATTGCCCATCTACTAAGAAAGCAAACCAGAAATTGGCCTGCATTTAAAAGGGATTAACTCCAGAGATAAAACAATTCTCCTGCTCTACAAGACTCTGGTCAGGCCGCACCTAGAGTATGCTGTCCAGTTCTAGGCACCAGTCCTCAAGAAGTATGTAGTGAGTACAAAGGGCAACTAAGCTGATAAAGGGTCTGGAGGATATTGGTTATGAGGAAAGGTTGCGAGCACTGAACTTATTCTCTCTGGAGCAGACGCTTGAGAGGGGATGTGATTTGAATTTACAAATACCGTACTGGTGACCCCACAATAGGAATAAAGCTTTTGCAGAAGGGAGTTTAACAAGACAAGTGGCCGCTTCTTCAGATTAGAAAAAAAAAGGTTTAACTTTAAACTACGTAGAAAATTCTTTACTGTAAGAGTGGCAAAGATGTGGAATTTCCTTCCACAGGCGGTGGTATCAACAGGGAGCATCAATGGTTTCAAACTATTTATTTAAATAAGCACCTGAACCACAGCATACAGGGATGTACAATGTAATACTGACATAATCGTACACATAGGTTGGACTTGTGTGTGGGGTTTTTTTTTTTTTTTTTTTTTTTCCTCGCCAACTATGTAATCTGCAGCAAAAGACTGCAATTAAATTCCTCCTGATGTGCATCTATAAAGGGGGGAGGGGGGGTTGGGGAATGGTTAGCATGCCTTCCTGGCTTTAGTACTACTCCTTTTTTAGCTTGTCACTCAATATGACTTTGGGGAAGGGGGGTGGGAAATCAAGCTGGCCATACAGTGGTCATCAACCTTGTCCTCAGGGCCCACTAACAGGCCAGGTTTTATGTATTACCTTGGTGAGATGCAGACTAGAATACTGCAATCGCTGAGCAGCAAATGATATCGCCTATGATGTTATCTTGCAAACCTGGCCTGTTAGTGGGCCTTGAGGACAGGGTTGATGATCACTGCACTAGTAGACTTCCTGATGAACCTTTTGTTTGAACAGTCTGGTCAGTACAAATGACTTGCTGACCATGTCTTTCAAAGTTAGTAAATTGTTTGCTTTAATGTTCAACTTTGGAGCACCTGGATTTTTCCCAAACCACACTTGCAGTTTAGAAATTCTGCTCTTTCCAGAAATCTTCCATACTGCTCAACTTTCCTTATGCTGCAGACAAGAACATCTGTTTGACCCCCACTAATGACAGATAAGAATGTATTGCCAGCTGTCTAGGAATTTATTTAGAAATGTGTATGTCCACTTTGTGCCTCTCAATTCATTCAGCTAGTTCTAAACTTCTACCTCTTTGTAGTAGAGAGAAGCCCCCTCCAAAGGACACAACCTGTCAGGCACTGTTCCCTCTTCTCAGCTGAGATTCCAGAGTTTTGATAGAGGACTGCAGTTGGTAGGTAGGGGTTAGAACTTTAATTCCTGAGGAAGGGGGTTCCCCATCAGGACTGCAGAGAATAGATGTCTGTTGGGACAAGCCCTCACATTTTTGAGTCAAATTTTTTTTGCTGTATTCAGAAGAACCCCACACAACTTTGATTTGGGGAGGTTCCAGTGAAATGCTGTGAGCAGACCTAGTCCACACCTGGACAGGTTGTTGCCCAGCTTGCTATCCAAACCCAATACAGAGTTTGGGCCTCTTGCTGGAAGCTAGGGAGACTTCACATGTTGGCTAGTGGGCCAGGTTACAAATGTATCCAGTGGGATATGGACGGCATATTTAACCCCTCCCACTCTACCCCTTTAGGCAGGGGTAGGCGAACTCGGCACTCCAGCTGTGAAACTACAAATCCCATCATGCCTGTGTTTGTCAGGGTCTTGCAATGTCTCATGGGACTTGTAGTTTCAAAACAGCTGGAGGGCTGGGGTTGACTACCCCTGACTTAAAGGGAGTGACCAGTGTAGAACCCATTGACACTACTATGCAAGAAGCTAATTTGATTAATGCCTTGTATTCCAGGTTAACTAAGCTCTTCCTCCCCTTTTTTTTTTTTTTTTTTTTTAAGGATGGGGAACATGTGATGACTATTAGTTTGGAAGAATTTCTTCATAATGGAAAATCTCAGTACCACAAAAAAGATCTCGGATGTCCAGTTCACTTTGGTAAACGTTGCTTAAAACATCTGTAATTGCAGATCACGTTGAATGTACTGTTGTATTAAGTTTGCACAACAGATCCAGCTCTTTGCCTGGGCTTTTTAGTCTTTTATAATTGTGAATGCCAGTGTTGAAATGGAATACATCTCTATTTGGCCACCTAAGAATTAGACTTGATTGCTGTAGAGAGGAGAGAAATTAGAAAGCGGTAATGATTCAACCTCCTGCTTGGTGACCCACAACTGCAAGTGTAACAAGGCCTTAGGGGCAGAGCCGGTACAAGGGGTGGGCAGAAGGGGCGGATGCCCTGGGCGGGACAATTTATTGGGGGTGGGGGGGCGCAGTGAAGTGTCCTAAAACGGGCATCACTAAATGGGAACCTCGGGCCAAATGCGGACCACCTCACTCTCCTATGTGGCTCGCCGCGGTACTGCCATTTAGCAGTCTTTTCTTCCCCCTGCCGTCTCTGTAATCCTCACACAGAGCCGACAGCGGGAGGTGGGACAGTTCTGGATGGAGGGCGGAGCTGCCAGAGGTTAACAAGCAGGTGATTGGCTGCTAGGATGAAGGGCGGTCTCAGCAACCAATCACCATCTTGCAACACCAGCCCTCCATCCAAGACATGCCGTGCCTCCCTCCGATCTTCGGTCTGTGCAAGGTAAGTGAGGGAGGGGGCAAAGTTACAGGGAGTGAGGACACTGATAAGGGGGAAAGTTTGTGCTGACTCGCTGAGGACATTAAAATTGAGTTGTTGAGGGCTGTGATGTGGTGGGCTGACAGGTGGGGGGGGGGGGCTAAGCGGACTGTGATGTATGGGTAGATGTGAATATTACAGTGGGGGAGATGTGGATATTACAGTGGGGGAGATGTGAATATTACAGTGGGGGAGATGTGGATATTACAGTGGGGGAGATGTGGATATTACAGTGGGGGAGATGTGGATATTACAGTGGGGAGATGTGGATATTACAGTGGGGGAGATGTGGATATCACAGTGGGGGGAGATGTGAATATTACAGTGGGGGAGATGTGAATATTACAGTGGGGGAGATGTGAATATTACAGTGGGGGAGATGTGGATATTACAGTGGGGGAGATGTGAATATTACAGTGGGGGAGATGTGGATATTACAGTGGGGGAGATGTGGATATTACAGTGGGGGAGATGTGAATATTACAGTGGGGGGAGATGTGAATATTACAGTGGGGGAGATGTGAATATTACAGTGGGGGAGATGTGAATATTACAGTGGGGGAGATGTGAATATTACAGTGGGGGAGATGTGAATATTACAGTGGGGGAGATGTGAATATTACAGTGGGGAGATGTGAATATTAAAGTGGGGAGATGTGGATATTACAGTGGGGGAGATGTGGATATTAAAGTGGGGAGATGTGGATATCACAGTGGGGGGAGATGTGAATATTACAGTGGGGGAGATGTGAATATTACAGTGGGGGAGATGTGAATATTACAGTGGGGGAGATGTGGATATTACAGTGGGGGAGATGTGGATATTACAGTGGGGGAGATGTGGATATTACAGTGGGGGAGATGTGGATATTACAGTGGGGGAGATGTGAATATTACAGTGGGGGGAGATGTGAATATTACAGTGGGGGAGATGTGAATATTACAGTGGGGGAGATGTGAATATTACAGTGGGGGAGATGTGAATATTACAGTGGGGGAGATGTGAATATTACAGTGGGGGAGATGTGAATATTACAGTGGGGGAGATGTGGATATTAAAGTGGGGGAGATGTGGATATTAAAGTGGGGAGATGTGGATATTAAAGTGGGGAGATGTGGATATTAAAGTGGGGAGATGTGGATATCACAGTGGGGGAGATGTGGATATCACAGTGGGGGAGATGTGGATATCACAGTGGGGGAGATGTGGATATTACAGTGGGGGAGATGTGGATATTACAGTGGGGGAGATGTGGACATTACAGTGGGGGAGGGGGGGGGGGGGGCGCAGTTTGCCATCTTCGCCCTGGGCACCAAATGGCCTTATCCCAGCACTGCTTAGGGGCCTAATCGCATGGGTGAATGAAGGATAGAAAAATGTTGAGCTGCATTTTTTATTGCTCCCTGACTTTCCACCTGAACAGGAAGATGCAGCTGTACACATACCATGACCTGATGCTATGCTTTATAGCAAAAAATGTAAGTGGGCCACACTGCAACAGCACGCAATGCACAAAGGTACAGTAGGGTAAAATGGGACACCCATCTGAAAATCAGTCAGAGGGCCCCCCCAGAGCTTATATCCCACTGAACAGTCAGATTTACACCAGTGATGCAGTTTTTCCCCACTGATGCAGCACCATTGTTCTTGCTGACACAGGGACACTCTTTGTGTGGTGTGTGGGGGTTTTTTTTTTTTTTTTTTTTTTTTCCCCCCCTCCCACGGTTTAGTCTCATTTGTGCTACACTGCAGCAAACTGGAGCATTAAATTGGTGCACAAACTACTGGGGGCGCACACCTTCACCCTGGGCACCTGATGACCTTGTTCCAGCACTGCTTGAAGGCATAACATGTCTTGGGAGTGCTGAAAGCGATATGTCTTTTGCATAGAGCAGAAATAAAAGCGTATAGGTAATTGAGTTCCTAAAAGTAGGTGCTACAGCAGGCCCAAGTGGTTTGACCATTAAAAAAATATAGATATATATATATATATATATCTATCTCAGTGGACCTAATAACATTTGTGCTGTCCCTGTTAAGATTATTTAATTTTTGAATTTGGAAATGAAACCCACAACAGTCTCTACTTTGTAAGCAACTACATACAGGAACCTAAAGGCAAATCCCACATTGCAGTAAACTGCCACTGTAAACAACCAGCAGAACTAAAGTATGTATATTTTAACTGTGCACAGCATCCTCTAAATCTAACTACTGTATCTTTCTGTATAGCAATGGACGCTCCCAGTGCTAGAGAATGTTCTGCAATTCCAACAGCTGACCGAATTCCATGTGCTAATACAAGTGTGTCCAGAGATCGCTGTGAAAGTGTTGGCTGCTGCTACACCCAGAGTGACTCTGAAAATCCCTGTTACTATGGAAACAAATGTAAGTTGGGTTGTTCACTCACATCCGCTTATACAAGTTTGGCAAGTGAACACTTGCTGCTACAACTTGGGTTTTTCTAAACTCCATACATCAACATTCTTTTTTTTTTTTTTTTTTTTTTTTTTTTTTTTTTTTTTTTCCCCACAAGGTGAGCTAGTGTTGGCAGAGCAGTGTCTGCGTATCTAGCCTACTCCGAATTGTCTGAACAATCTAAAGTTTGTAAACCACCTTTTTTGAAGATCCACACACATTTGCCATGCAATAAGTATAGGTACTGCTGTCACACACTTCAGAGCCTGCCTTCCAAACTAGAGGTTCTGAGAGGAGTGGTCAGTACGGGAATTGCTGCTTACAGTCGGTGCAGAACCACGGGAATTGCTGCTTACAGTCGGTGCAGAACCACGGGAATTGCTGCTTAGTCGGTGCAGAACCATGGGAATTGAGCCAGCTACCCTGTTTCCCCAAAAATAAGACCTAGTGTGATTGTCGGTGATGGCTGCAATATAAGCCCTACCTCTCAAATAAGCCCTAGTTAAAGTCCTTGTAGGGCTTATTTGGGGGGTAGGGCTTATATTGCAGCCATCACTGACAATCACGCTAGGTCTTATTTTCGGGGAAACAGGGTAGTTGGGCACCACCAGCATTTAGCAGTGTTGGCTATGTTTTAGGCAGGCTTTTGGTGTAGATTAGATGGGGCAAGGACTTGATTGTATTGTCTTTTAAAAGGGGTTATATAGGATAAAGTGGCTAGGCTGGCACACTGCCTCTTTGAACACTAAAATGTTTAGACTGCAATGGTGTTGCATGGCCACATTTGCCTTGCATTAGAATTCCTCTTTCCCGGTCAAATTATAGAAATTGCATATTAAGAGCTGCAAAATGTTTGCTGTAGGTTTAGGGCAAGCAACTGAGTCAAACATGTCTACTAACATTTGTTTCTTCTACAGTGACTGCCCAATGCACTGATGACGGCAGCATGGTGGTGGTTGTGTCAACTGACCTCACTTTGCCATCTTTGATACTGGATTCAGTCAGAGTGGTGGATGTAGATTCCACCTCATGCCCCAGCTTGAGCACCTCAAAAACGGGCTCTTTTGTTGGCTTCAGGTTTCCTTTGTCATGCAGTTCTGTGAATCAGGTGAGATGGTCAATTTCTAATAAAACTAAATGATACAGATGGGAAATTTTGGTAAATCAACAAAGGGCAAGGCACCACATCCTAAATAGTTGGGAAAATGAAACGGGACTTTAAAGGTGGCTAAAAAAAAATTATAAAATGACAATACATTGTTATATATTTAACCATCTTCAAAATGTGATCAGACCAACAATTGTATATCTACTGTACAAAAAAATCCTCAACATGTTTTGCTAAATTGTATAGCTTCTTCAGGAGTTTCATAATGGTCTGTACAGCATATTCATCTGAAATTAATTTCAGGTCAGTATGTGAACAAACCAGGGCCCCTGGACTGACAGAAATTGAGGATCTGTGTCACAGGAGAACCAAGATGCTCATCTATAACATGTACAAAGCTGGTTTAGTAGATATGGAAGCTGTAATTTCCTTCATCAACCACCAGAGGGAGCCAATAAATTGGAACAGGGAAGCATGTAACATTCACAACATTGAGACAAGGGCAGTCCAAATATCTATCAACTTCCCAAGCTCCAAATCGGCTGGATATTTAAACTGCAGAGGCTAGTATGGGGCTCCTGGGTGAATGCATGGCAGATCATCTTGGTTGTATCAGCAAGTGCTTGCTAAGACCATCTGCCATGCATTTGCCAGGAGCCCCATATTAGCCATTGCCGTTTTAAAGATCTAGCTGATTTGGAGCTTGAAGTTTGATGCCCTTGGAAATTGAATGCAGTTTGTTATATTTGGACTGCCCTTGTCTCTCAATGCTGTGAATGTTACAAGCTCCCCTGTTTGAATTTATTGGCTCCCTCTGGTTGATGAAGGAAATTGCAGCTTCCATATCTGCTAAACCAGCTTTGTACATGTTGTATAGATGGGCATCTTGGTTCTCCTGTGACACAGATATCTTCAATTTCTGGCAGTCCAGAGGGCCCTGGTTTGTTCACATGCTAACCTAATATTTTCGGGTGAATGTGCTGTACAGACAATTACGAATCTCCTGAAGTTATTGACTGTTGTATAACAGATGTGATTCTCATTACCTAAACACCCCAACCTCTTAACCTTATTCTAAACAATCAAGACCAGACCAGAGGGTTGGAGTTATAAAAGGCCGTAGCAGCCTACTTTATTAAACCATCAATACCATAACAAAAACACATCTGTTATTCAAAGATTCCTCATCTATCTAGCGTTGGTCTTTGCAGGAGATTCGTAAAACATCAGTAACATAACCATATTGCACTGCGGCCCTTCTCTTAATGAAATAATAGGCCTCAAGCCGACAAGCTGGCTCAGAGACAACCAATGACCGCAGTGCCCCCATTAACACTTTCCGTCTAACCTCCGTTATCCGGAAACCACCATCAGTACCATCAGGACCATAGCAACGCTAGTTCCCGAAATTCACATTGTGCCATATCTTCTTTTCCTTGCAAAGACCAAAACGCCCGCCACAGCACCCAAAGGTAACAACCTTACCTTTTGGTGCACCTCCACACCCGAATAGCTCTCTGGATACCGTCCTGCAGTCCCAATACCCACAGATCAATACCCACATCATTTTAAATGAACGCCATCTCTCCTCAAGTACCTCCTAGTTTCGAACTCTAATTCCAAATGCCTAATAGCCAATCCCCCATTCTTCACTATGAACTTACTCACCTCCCGGTTAATCCTCCTCCGTGCCCTATTAACACCCTCAACCGACCTGGCAATCCTCCATGTTGTCCGAGCCACCATGTCCGACCAAACTATAACCATCTTTGGAAACTCCTGCATCCAACGCCAGACATCAAATTTGATGTCCCGCGATATATCCACCATAGATCTCACCCCCAAATCATTGCCCCCTAAATGCAAAACTAAAACCTCTGGTGCCCTGTCCCCAAGCGCATAACGCTGCACCTCAGAAATCAATCTTCCCCACAACATACCCGGGAATCAAAAACCACTTAATGCAGGCTTCCTGCCTATGAAAACCCATCTGTCTACCTTCACATCTCACATCTCCCCTCCTGGCCCCGCAGCTCACAAAGGAATGGCCCAATATCCAAACCAGGCCTGCCGCTGAACCTGTAAAGAAAATAACACAAAAACAATACCCATGATCACCAGTATTCTGCAAACCTAACCCCCAATATGAACAGGATTCTTCCCAATTAACATTTTACAGCCCCACCACCAGATAAGGCCTAACATGTATCTGGAACCTCCGCGATTCCCACCGCCCTATGCGTTTTACAGCCTCTGCATCCATCCCCTTTCTAGCCGCCTCTGTCGCAGCCCCAATCCGAAAGGAATGAGACGAAAATTCCTTCTCATTCAAACCCCAAGCCCTCAAACATTTCCTAAATACGGCCACAAATTGATAACGTGATAACGGAACCCCATCGAAATGCACCAACAAGGGACCCCCCTTTTGGCGGATACCCATAAATCCCTTAACCGCTTCCACTGGGCACAATGCCGAACCCGGCACTGGGAAACCTGCACCAACCTCCCTTTACCCATTTGATCCGTCTTTGACCTACGAAAATATAACCACAAAACATCCTCTTCGCATGTCACCTCCTGTATCCCAATTCCCCCTTGTACCTTCTTTGACGGACTAACCAATTCCCCAATACGAAATGCCCCGAAGAAAGCCAGCAAAAATACCGCCGTAAACATGGTGCACTCGTAGGCAGAGGAACAAACCCTCACCAACTGTGCTACCATACCTGTTAAAATCTGAAAGGTTATCGGTCTCCCGGAGTCCGTACGAACCACCGATCGCCAATAGCCTTTCATCGCCTGCCTCACCCAGAAATCCTTTGTAAAGTCAGGCTGGCCTTGTAATTTGAACAAAAACGCTAAACCCGCTAACTGCTTATGCAGTGCCGATGCAGGCACTCCCTCCTCCATCATTCTCGCAACGTAATACAACACCAGGAGCCCCACTGCACCATCCACCGACTCATCACCCACCTCTTGCACGAAACGCCTGCCCCTCATGCCATACTTTCGAGTATGCTGACCAGGTCACCTCACTCACCGAGTTCCTGATCCATCCGGCGACGAAGCCAATGCTATCCCCCACAACCATTCGGGACAAGGCACCCCGTGCCGCTCCGCCTCCGCCGCGGAACCTGTCCCACTGGAAGCGAGACAGCGCATCAGCGATAACATTCTCCACACCCGGGAGGTGTACTGCATGAATGAAAGCATTCAACTGCAAACATCTAAAACCAAGTGTTGTAACAACCTAATCACTGGCGGGGATGATGCAGTAATCCTGTTAATCACTTGCACCACCTAAATTGTCCCCATGAAACCACACTTTTCGATCCTTAAAGGCCCCACCCCACAATACAACTGCTAACACCACCGAAAACAGTTCCAGCAGCACTAGGTTTTTTGTACAACCCGCTTCAATCCATTCCCGCGGCCATGGACCCGCACTCCACTGCCCGTGCAAGAACGCCCCATAACCTGTGGAACCGGCCGCATCCGTGAAACAGTTCGAGGTCAAAGTTGCTGACTGGCTCCGACCTCCATAGCGCCCGTCCATTAAAGGATTCCAAAAGGTATGCCATACCCTCAAGTCCTCCCTGTGTTCTTTTCTCAATCTCACATAGTGCCTTGGGGACTGAATACCAGCTGTGCTAGCCACTAGCCTGCGGCAAAAAACCCTCCCCATTGGCAAAATGCAGCACGCAAAATTAAGCTTACCTAATAGCGATTGCAAATCTCGAAGCTGAACTTTGCGCAACCCAATCATACCTGCGATTTCCCTTTTTAGGTCCGCCAACTTATCTTCTGGTAACCTACATTCCATTGCCACCGAGTCCAGGACAATGCCCAGAAAACTGATGACCGTACTAGGTCCTTCCGTCTTCTCGGGTGCCAATGGAATGCCAAACCTATCCGCTATGTGCTCCAGCGATGCCAGGAGCACCGCGCAGATTCTGGAAGCAGCTGGTCCTATGCAAAAGAAATCGTCCACATAGTGGATAACCAAATTCATGCCTGACACATCCCGTACTACCCATTCTACAGAAGAACCGAACTGTTCAAATAATGCGCACGACACAGAGCAACCCATCGGCAAGCATTGGTCCACATAAAATTGGTTATTCCAATGGCATCCCAGCAACCGGAAACTATCCGGGTGAACCGGAAGAAGCCGAAAGGCTGACTCCACATCTGCCTTAGCCATTAACGCTCCCTTGCCGTAACGCCGTACCCACCCCACCGCAGCATCAAATGATGTATAAGACACTGAACAATCTGCCTTATCAATTGCATCATTCACCGATCCCCCTTTCAGTAAGGAAAGGTGATGAATGAGCCTAAACTTATTCCGTTCTTTCTTTGGCACCACCCCCAACGGGGATACTACCAAATCGGCAAAAGGCGGTAATGGGAAAGGACCCCCCATTCTCCCCAAAGCAACCTCCTTATTTAGTTTCTCCGAAACCACGTCCGGATGTCGCATTGCTGTCCTCAAATTGTGCGGAACGGGGGGAACAACCTCTAAATTACACGGAATCCTAAAACCTACTGTAAAACCTGACTCAACAACCTCGCCGCCTCCCTGTCCGGATACCTACTTAGGAACGGCCGCATTCTGCCCACCTTCACCGGAGTCCTCCCTCTAGTTTCCAGCCTCTCCAGCGCGGCCTTTTCCCTGTTTAAAGCATCTGTACACCGGATGAGTTCCTCCGCACCCAGAACATTCATGCTTGTACTAACATGCACCTCCAAACTTACAGGTCCCTGAATTATATTGCCAACATACCCCTTTTTTGTTTTCGGCCGATTGTCCATGGGCCGAAGGTCCACCGGCCCCTCCTGGAAAAAACTGGCTGGGAGCCCTCGGTGACGTCATCAGGCGCATCCACAAGCTGATGTCCTTGTGATCCCATCTCAATTCTGGCCTTACCGCTCTGCGTTGACGAAATCATACCGCAGCCATCCTGTACCGCCATAAACCCTGTAGGCCTCCCCTATAGCATCCTGGTAGCAGAAGATCCCCGAACAATGTTCGGGATTCTTCTCCCCTATGACACTTGCCATTATCGCGAACGCATGTAACCAGTTCCTCGTCCTCCTTCTTGGATCATCCGGTTTTACCCTGTCCAGGTTACATTTTTCTAAAGGCAGCAGGGAAAATATCTCAACGTACTCACCTTTCCACAGTTTTTCCCGCACCTCCTGTTTCAGATGAGCTCCCAGTGGTCCCTCAAAGCAGACATATACTTCACATTTTGCTGCATCTCCCAAACTGGCGATGTCCTGCCTCCCCTCTGCCTTTGACGTCCCCTGCGGGGAACTACCCACCGTTGACGCCACAGCAGGAGCAGGGATTTCAGGCGCAACAACTGGCACCACCGAGCTCCCTCCAGCCGCACCGGCATCCCCGGCACTCCCAACTTGCGAGACCCATGCCGATGCTGGCCCAGCTGCGACTCTTTCCGCACTCTCAACTTTCTGTACCAGTTCCTTTCTTCCGGCCAATAAAACCCCAATAACCCCAGCAGCCCCCCCGGACGGTCCCGAAACCCCCCGCACCCGGAGCGGACCCAGCTAAGCCACTACTAACCCCAACAGTATCAGACATTCCCACAACATGCATAGAAGAAGGTAACTTACCCGGCTGCACAGGCGTGGACCCATCAGCCGATCGTCCGTGTTCCTCCGACCGCACGCTCCCGGTTAATGGCCCCGCCTCCTCATCAGCTCCAGACTGTTTTCTTAGGGACCTCAGCTCCAATCCTTCTTCCTCCTCAGATGATGGCCCACCAGGCGATGCAGCCCTGGTTGCCGCTAGAACTGCTGACCTCCGACCCTGCCTCCGCTCAGCATAGCCCTCTGATAATTTTGTACAGCCTTGCCAGGACCAGTGCATTGAACCTCAGTCCTGCCAGCCTCCGCTCTCCCATGCACCATCCTGATCTCCTCCCACGATCGTTCTCTGTTCGGTCCCCTGCTGCAGTGTTAGAAAGCCCAGGGACTGCCACCATAGCCCTCTGCTCCATGTGTCCTGTCCCCTGTGATGCCATCCTCCTCTGCCAGCGTGTCCGGTCTCCTGATGGTGGGGGAGGGGCCCGCACTCGCACTGTCCCTGCGCCTTGTAGGCCGCATGTTCCCCCCAGGGGCCTGCAGTGAGCTGCTCGATCCCCCCTGCTGTCCTAGAACACTAACCGGGCTCCCCCTGTCCACTAACGCTGCCCGCTTCGCCGCCGGACCCGACAGGGTCCCAACAGAATCACCACCCCCCACCCTCCGCTGCGGTCCCGCATTGCGGTCCGGGGAGAACCGCTCCGGCGGTCTGGACCTCCGTCCCCTCGTACCTGGCAAAGGCTCAGAGCCATGTCCCCAGAGTGTCCTGTAGCCATGAAGCCCCCTGCACAGCTGCCTCCTCCCTAAGCTGGAACAAGATCTTCTCCACATCAGCCATGCTGTCTGCTTCCTGGAACTTTCCCCCACGCTTGTGATGACTCATCAGGGCGGGGACAGAATTTAACACCTTCCCTGGCCCCTCCCCCTCAGCACCAAACATTTTCCCTTTCTCATGATACCATCTCCCTGTTAACCCTGTCATGTCCGCCCTTCGCCTATGTATTTCTTACTTTGCTCCGGGCTTCTCTATAGTTTAACAAAACATGTTGCTGTTTATGAGAGAGATCCAATATGTGGGCTTCATGTAGCTGGTCACTACTGCTTCCAGTTGAGTTCTATAGGAATAGTTTATCTTGCTAATGGCTAGTCTGAGAATGCAAAGCTATCGGAAAACAATAACTCAATCTTTGACTTTGTCACAATGGTCATATGTGCATGGAGATGCATCTCTAGCTGTCTTAAGTGTAACATTCTAAATGGATGGGCTCTGGATCTGAATTTGCTTTTTCACAGGCATCTGACAGCATGACTTATGAAAGCACACTCTTTGCAAACAAAGAGGTGCAAACATGGCAAGGATCTTCAGTCACAAGGGACAGCACAATGAGGTATGTTTTTAACGTGGTCCTGGTCTGCATACATGGCTGTTACAAAAAGCAACAGCTTCCAACTATCTAATGTACGAGGTTAAAGACTGCTTGTATACTTTGTATGGACAGCAAAGATTTACCAGAGGCATTTCATTATTGCTAATTTTAAGAAATTTCCTCATCTTGCTCGTCTGGTGAGCAAATATCCACATTCTAAGACCTTTTTTAGAAGTTTCTAGGTGAGCAGCAGGAGGCAGAGTCATGAAATGGATGACTGCAGAATTAGTTTAATCACTGAGCCTTTATCTTGGTCAATGAAAGTTAGACTGCCTAAATAAAGATCGGCCCTGTGGATAAAATATAAGGGTCTTGGCCTTTACAAAAGCATAACTTTGAGTTGCTGCACAATTTTAGGACCTGTAACATTAATATTTGCTACAACTTGTAGCTGACATAACTATTTTCTTGTTCAGGCTAACTGTTCGCTGCAGTTATAGAAAAACTGGCACTATTCCTTTGGAAGTTGAAGTATTGACGTTGCCACCGCCACCTCCAGTGTCCACCCCAGGACCTCTTCTGCTGGAAATGGTAATGGCGAAAGGTAAGATTGGAGCAACTGTAGCTGTTTTGGATTCAAAGGCTAAATGGAATAGTTTGAGATTCTCTAGCAACCTGGGAATGCCTGGATCTGATGTATTGGCACAACACTGAATCACTTAACATTGCAGTGGTAACCTGCAGGTTCTCTAGATAGAATGCCCTGGAACCCACACCCATCAATGATCCAAAACCTTAATGAGTTGGTTGAATCAAATGCTACCACAGGACCCTAACCATGTTGTGTGCACTCAGACTTGTGCTACCAACATTAAAGCAAACACTTTGCGGGGATATACACTGGCGCATTCCAGACTGCTGCTTCAGGCAAAAGCAATGGAAAAAGCTGCAAAACTCCAACTTGGATATATTGGCAGTAGCTGGTATGCCATCCAACCCTGTATCCTGGCCTAGGCCGACAAGGCCCAGGCCTAGGGCAGCACTTTGCAGGGGGGCAGCACGGAAGGAGTCCCCCGCCGGCTTGCGCTACACTGTTAGCCAATCTTATGGGGTGGACTGGGCCGCGAGGCAAATTAGTCTAGCGCCCCATAAAAGCTGACGCACTGCTTCCGGTATGCGGCCGGCATTCCGCAACCCTGGAGGGGGGGAGGGGCGCAGCTTATAATTTTGACTGTCCTATCATCCTGGACCACAAACCTTCCTCACTGTGCTATGTTTTCTGCTGCACCATTGGCATGGTTATATCTTCTTGCTCCTCTCCATAAAATTATCAGAAATGTGTGCTTTAGGTAGAACTATAGGTAACACTTCTTCTTCTTCCCCCCCCCCCCTTTTTTTTTTTTTTTTTTTTTTTCCCCAATTTGGATAAAGTAAGGGAGGGTTATAGCCCCTGTCAGTTTATTTTTTTTACCATCCCTGTTCCCATTGCAGAGATTTCCCTTCACTTCCTGCCCCATAGCCAAACAGGAAGTGAGGAAATCTTTGCAAATTAAGGGAATTCCCCCCCCCCCCCCCCCCCCATGGCCCTCAGAACTGGTGTCCCCGCTTGAAAATTTTTAGGGCAGGTCTTAAACAGCAAGGGGTGGGTCACATTTAAATTGGGGGGGGGGGGGGGGGGGGTGCACAAGTTTAGTCAGGCCTAGGGCAGCACAAAACCTAAATACCCTACTGCATCCAACACTTGTATAACACAAGGCTTCAAGGGGTAATGGTTTCTCAGTGCAACTGTAACCAGCAGGGGAGCAAAATTTTTAACAAAATAGAAAAGCTTAACTTGGTGTTACACATGCTAGTTCTGAATTTTGAACTTGCCTGTCTTTTGGGCCCAATGCTCTTGCCTGGTGTCTGAAATGGGTAATGCTTAACAAAGAACATGTTCACTTTTCACTTCAAAAGCTTGCTGTTCTCGCACGACTACAAAAAGCTGATGTGCTGATTGTAGCTTATGACATGCACATCAGTCCCTGAATGGCAAGACCCCCCCCCCACTCACTAGTTTTTGTGTGTGTAAATGTAGGCCTTCTTGTCTTACAGATGGAGGCTATAGTTCATACTATGCTGATGCAGACTACCCTGTAGTCAAAGTGCTCAGAGATCCAGTCTTCCTGGAGGTTCACATTCTACACAGGAGTGATCCTAACTTGGTTCTCATATTGGACAACTGCTGGGCCACAAACTCTGCTAGCCCCACTGATGCTCCTCAATGGCCAATCTTGTTTAACAGGTAAGCAATTGATTGAAGGTTTTGACTACCACAAATCGGCTTTAAGCTGGCCATACACTCCCCCCCCCTATTATGGTTTTGGTAAATCTAAACGCTTTCAATTTGTATACAATCAGGCAGGCCTTTGCACTACATAGTTGAAGGCAAATCTAAAGGAAATTGAAAAAGGATTGTAAAGACTAAGCTGGCCATACATCATACAAACTGGCTTATGTTTTCTAGCTGCCCTTTCCCTGGAGACAACTACCTATCTCAGGTAATTCCTGTTGGAGCACCATCACAAAGCATGCCTTTTCCAACCCACTATCAACGTTTCATGGTCAGTACCTTTACTTTTGTGGCTCCCAACACCCAGGTTTCTCTTGGTGGTCTGGTAAGTGTGTGGCAATACGTGCTTGGCCTTAGGTCTGTTGTGCAGCCTGGTTGAAAAGTACTAACTAACCTGTGTCCTATAGGTGTTCTTTCACTGCAGTGCATCAGTATGTGTCCCATCTGCCACAGACTCCTGCATAGTGAACTGCGCTCAAAAGAAAAGTAAGATGGGATTTTGAACTTTAACTTTCCTGGCTTTCTGCACTTATCCTTTGTACTAAAGCTAGAATTGGACTAAAGCTAGCATTGGACTAATGTCCTGACAGTAATGTAAATGGGCACTCTTGAATTGTAATCTGGTTTATTTTCTCACCTAAACAGATTGGGCTGAAACTGTTTAGTTAAATCTGTCAGCATCATGCTGCTGTATACGGATAACTAAACATGGTTTCCTCTTGCAGAGAGAATGGCTGATATGGCTCTGCGACAATCACTAATGGTTACTTCAGACGGACCTGTGATCTTTGGTGGGGATGAAGATCTTGACAGGCAGAATTCCAGTGACATGGGGAGAGGTGAGCACGCAATGTTTAATGGAGTCTCTGAGTTGGGGCTTGTTCACAGTACTTGTGTAAAGCCTCATAGGTCCTCCAGCATGACTCGGTATTGAGAGAACCTGTTGAGCCCATAATGGCTGTGCTGATCCAAAGGTTGAGTATGCTTGCTTCAAAACATGGAACAGATGTAACCTATAAATAGAATATAATTTGACTTTGGAAGATCTTAACCTTTAGTAGGGCAGTATTGGCAGCCTCACATTTCAGTACAACCAGGGGAACCCCTTGCTCTAGCTGTATAATGCAGAAGACCTCCTCTTGACCAATTGTGATGCATGGTAGCCAATTTAAAGTGCAGACAAGTTTATTGCAGTTAACTTGGTAAGGGAGTTGTGGTCCTCCCGCATTGGGAACAATGAGGACCCTCTTGTAGTGGCTCTGCTGGATGGGACCAGGTAAGGCTTGTACATTGTTCAGCGGGGGTGATTAAAAGCTATGGTTACCAAAATTCTTCCCCTTAGGTCAGTACTCGGTCATTCAGCTTGGAATGTAACTCTTGATTCCAGCAAATGTGATCACCAAGGCAGGTCTTCTGTGGCACACCTGCTGAGTTCTGACTGAGCTGGGATCCTGGAGCAGGCTGGACCTTCAGCAGGACAGGCAGCCCTCTTTGGCTGGCAACTTCTCCTGGACAACACTGCTCAAAGATTTATGCACTAACCAACCACCTTCAGCCAATACCTGGCGAGAATTTGCACAGGAGTTGCATGAATCCGATTCACCCACTGGGGCAAAGCAGCCAGACTTGCAGCCTACAGAGCCCAATTAATCATTCTGCTCTAAGCAGAGGCAAATACTAAATTTGCCTATGGCAGCCTAGCAAGGAGGGTACTACAACACTACTTGGGTTCTCCCAAGTGGAACAAAACTTTGGACTCTACTTGGGACACTGCAAGTCTTGACCCTATAAGTTGTCATTTTACAGCTATTGGAAGGTAACTGCTTTCTAGCAGTGTCAAAACTTGTTCTAAACCAGCTTGTGCAAATTAAGAATAAAGTTGCTTTTAGTTCATTACTTTGCTTATTAATGTGTTGGTGCAACTGTCTTCCATTAGGTGACATTGAGTCTACTTCCATGATTTGGCTAAAGGGCACAGCATCTGTTGGTTGTGTATTGGCAGTTATCCTTGTGACTATTATCATTGTGACTACTACCAAACATAGAAGATACAATGGAGCTCAAGACGAAACTGAAACATGTCCACTGTAAATGCTTGAATAAAACAGTTTTTTTCAAAATCCTATCTTCTGTGGTTTTGTAAAAGGGGACAGATTATCGCCAAACCTTTCTGCACTGCCTCCTGCAACAGTGTGGGGGAGAATCTCTGCAGCGGGACCATGTAACAATGCTTTTATTTGTCCACAATATTGCTCCCTGTGCCATCCAGCAGCCACCTTCCTCTTCAGGGGTGCAGTTAAAGCACAGGGCCAACCCCCCCCCCCGTTCTGGAAAAAGGCGTTTTGCATTGCATCCATAATGCTGTTAACACGTGTGTTTGTATGTGGGGGGGGGCGCTTTAAGTGTCTTAATGGCCTCTGTGATGGCATATAGGTGACAGGCTTTGACTCCAAAATGTCTTTGGACCTAAATGTCTCCCCTACAATCACTGCAGCTGATGGAACACAGATCATGTGTCGTCAGCTGCTTCTCCAGGCACCAATCATGAGCTGACAGTGCTGGACCAACTATCCTACATCCCACTTATCCTACATCCCTTTCACAAGGCAGAAGCAGCAAATGGATGTGCACTGCCTTTGGCACAGTGACGCCCACCATGGATTCACCAGGCCTGCAAGTGGGATGGTAAAGCCTGGTATACATAGGAGGGGGCAGGTGACATTTCACATGAAAGCGGACAGTTGGCTTTACAGTACACTCCCCAGCCAGTATAGCATCATAGTTTGCAAAGGCTTCCTTTTGGGTTTTAAAGGCTCTAAAACTTTCTTTTTTTTTTTTTTTTTTTTTTTTTAACCCTCTTCAATCATTAGAGCCTGCCATGACATTTTTATTGTGGTAACAGGGTGGCCATTGGGTCAAGACCACCTTTTTAGTACCATAGGAGGGAGTGCCATTCTGTTTCGGCTGTGTCTGCAGTGTACCCTCTCCTGTTGCATCCAATAAGCTCAGCAGATGATGTTTAGGTCTACATGGAGCCCTGGTAGGTACATCTTTGCCATGGCTCTCAATAGGCCTGGATTTTGTGGCACTGAACCTGACTTTGCATTGCAGGTGCAATGTTAGGCTCCTGTAGACTCAGTACAGCTGTCTGTCAACACCTCCCCAGTAAGGGCCCTCTAACACTGATGCATTCCCATTGACTTGCAAAGGAAGGTGCACATCTGAAACTGCTTAATCTTGGTGCATACAGGTCTCTCAAAGTGTGGTGTACCTGCACTGTGGACTTGCATAGGATTTAATGGAGAACAGTTCATGTGCTTTTGTGGCCCTGGAAAAGTGCACTAGTGTAAAGAGGCTTTAAGTGCAGGAAGAACTAATGTACAAGGGTACCTATTGGCACCCTTGCAGTTCATTGAGATCTATAAGCTGCGGTAGTAGCTGGGACTTGGGGGTTCTGTGTATGAATGATGCAGGTTGGGGAGATGTATTGGGTCACCTGCCTTTACATGAACTTTTAATGGCATCCCAGCCTTGGTGCAAAGGGTGGGCCAACTCAATATTGAACCCTATGGAACTATTGGTTTCAACTTTTCTGAAGTGTCCATGTGAATGTTTGATCAGTCTTCCAGGAGCTATTTTGTGAGGTCAAGCACTGATGATCCCAATGGTGTTCTATCGAGTTGAGGTAAAGTTCCTCCACCCCAGATTTGGACCGTGAACAAATCGAGGTCCATAAAGACCTGGATGAGCGAGTTTGAGGTGAAAGAACTTTACTGGCACAGTCCTGACCTCAACCCAATAGAACACCTTTTGGGATGAATTGGAAAGGAGGTCTGGCTCAGTCTGCACTCCAACATCAGTGCTGGACCTCACAAATGAGCTTTTGGAAGAATGGTTAAACAGTCCCATAGACATACTCCTAAACCTTGACAGCCTTCTTGCACGATTTTGGTCTATTTTCAGCCTGTTCAATATCATTTAAAGTCAGATCCTCATCCTGACCATCCAACATCTGACATGGTGATTACTGCAGCAGGAAAATTTGTCACACCTGGGATTGTTTTGGTCAAAGGACAAGTCTCAAGGCGGAACAATCGTATCCTGTTCATTCAAGTCAGGAGGAAGTAGGACAGATGTTGCAGGGCAAAGTAGGATGACAGTTGTACAACAGTCACATCGTACCAGTGTGAACCCGGCCTTAAAGGTTTTCTTTCTGTATTGCAGGCTCTGTTTAATCACCTGCTGTAGTGGTGCTCTGATGTGTTTACGTCTGCAGTGTCAGTATTTAGCAGTAGTTAACCCCCTTAGGTGTTTTTCTCACCTAGCAAACTGTTACATTGTCTTTGGACAGCTTAGGAAACGTCAATAGCTGTAATTTGAAATGGTAAGGTTATTTTATTACTTCATGGCTTGAGTAGCAATATAAAAAAAAAATATAATATATGTGTGTGATGGAGTGTGAAAAACCTGCCTCTTAATGTGTGTTGGAGTGGGTTCTTGTATTGCCCACATCCTCTCGTTGGTACCTCCCTACATGTCCTTCACACTGCCCAAATACAGGTGCAGCATTGAAAATTTGATAGGTGCTGTACTGCCACTAAATGGCAGTTTGTAATGAGGGGGTGGGGTTATGCATTTCACGATTTCTCTTACTGGCAGGTAAGAAACTAAAGATTTCATACTGCACCCGGGAAAGGAAGACTGGTATTTCCCCCCCCCCCCCCAACAAATGTACATAACTTATAGTATATCATTTGCAACAAATCCTGGATGATGACTACACAGATGAGCATGATGTGGCACAAAATCTGCTGAGGAGAGGATGGTTTTAATCTTGGCGTCAGCTAGATCAGCAGCTTACATGATCTTCCTAGCTGGGTAATCCCAGGACAGCTCCCCTGGGCCAGCCATCTGGTGGACAGGGCTCCCATTACCCCTAGGCACCCCTATCGGGAACAATCTGTGCCTAGGGAAGGAACCCACCATGGGGTACCTGGAGTGGCCCAGCCTGGTGGGCTCGACCATGTGGTCAGGACTTTAGGCCAACTTGTCTATCTCCTCGGGTCTCGAGCTTGAGATTAGTAGGAGGTTTCCCTGAGGTCCTCACCAGGGATAACCGTATCAGGGGATAGAGAAAAAGGAGGGAAAAGAGGTGAAAAAGAGGGCTATCACCCCCCCCCCCCCGTCCTGAAACTGGGGGGGTGATAGACCACTGGAAGTGAGGGAGATCCCACACGAATCTGGCCCAGGGTTCCCAGATCTTTTTAAACTTATGGGTTGACTTGTCAAGATACTGGCTAGTTTTTCTTTGGTCATTAGCCATGATATTTTCTGTCTAGCTTTCGAGAGGAAGGGTTTAGATTTCTTCCATGCTTTGGCTATAGTGAGCTTGGCTCCTGTGAGAATAAAGTGGATTAGTTTTTGAGCAGCCTTTGGGATTTGAGGTATGTGGGCATTAAGGAGGGCTACAGATGGGGACCTGGTAATTAGTCACCTTTTTGAAGATAAAATTAAAAATTTTCTTCCAAAATGCGTGGATCCTAGGGCACTCCCACCAGATATGGGCCATCGACCCTAACAGTTGGCAGCCTCTGAAACGGGTTGGGTCGGCTGCTGAATATATGGCAGCAAGTCTGGTGGGGGTGAGGTACCATCTGGTTAAGACCTTTTTAATATTGGCTTCCATCAGGGAAACATTTAATATACCCTTAAATGACTTTGAGCGGGCAGCGTGCCAGGTGTCCAGGTCCTAGCTGCTCTGTAGATTGGTTTCCAAAGCCTCCATATAGGCGGATTTGACTGTGGGGTGAGTGAGGGCTCCCCTTTTG